>RJWM01015261.1:0-48280 GCA_004363535.1 Dasyprocta punctata
GTGTGTGTGTGTGTGTGTGTGTGTGTGTGTGTGTGTGCTTCTCTGCTTCTTGTCCTTTTTCTAATATAGTTTATAGAGGGTAAAGGAATTATTTCGTGTCCCCTTTTATTGTTTCTACTTTTACCCATATCTTTTGCCTGACTTCTTTCTCCAGTTTCTTATCCTTTCTCTATTTTTCTTCTTTCTTCTCCCCCTTTCTCATTTGTCTTTCATTAACTTTTTCTCTAATATTTATTAGTCAGAGAATCCCTTCTCATCCCCATTTATCATGACTGATTATATTCCCAGTTTACCCTGTTATCCTAATCTAAATATATAACTTCCCTTTCCTACCATTTGGATCCTTTGCCCCCTTCCTGTTTCATTCTTCCCATTTCACATAGCAGAAGACTTAAAAAAAAACTTTTTCTTTTGGTACTGGGGATCAAACTCAACCTCGAGCCTGCCAGGCAGGTGCCTATGCCACTGAGCTAAATCCCTGGCACTAAAAAAAACTTTTTCTGTCTTATTTTCACCCCTGGCATTGCCCTGTCTCCAAACCCTGGTTGGAAGATAACTGATTCTATAAAATTATTGCTGTAGGCTTTTAAAAAAACAATAAAGGAGATATAGCTATTGCATACTGGGGCTGTTATGATGCTTATGCTGTAACTATGTATTAATCTCTAGAATAAAAGGAGATCCAGGCCCTGCCCAGCGACCCTGAGTAGCAGGGAAACCTGTGCAGAGTGGCATGAACTAAAGGCATGCACAGCGAACTTCACCTAGCTATGCAGCCTCAGCACCTCACTTGGAACCAGGTAGGGCCCTGCACAGCAACCTCGGGGAGCAGGGAAACCTCCTGCATTGAGTGGCACGAGCTGAAGGACCTGCACAGTAAACTCCATCTAGCTGTGCAGTCACAGGACCTCACTCAGAACATGGTGGGGCCCCACCTAGGGGACCCAAGCAGCTGGGGAACTTTGGTGCACCATGTGGCATGAGATGAAGGCCTGCACAGCATACTCCATCTAGCTGTTCAGCCTTGGTACATCACTCAGAACCTGGTAGAGTCCTGTCCAGCAGCCTCAAGCAGCCAGGAAGCTTTGGAATGTCATGTGGGGTGTGCTGAAAGTCTGCCCAGCATACTCCTCCCATTTGAGGAGCCTTCGTGTACCACTATGAAAAAGAAGGTGACAACACAAATGATATCAATAGACTAAAGAAGTAATAGCCAAAAATTTCCCAAACATGGCAAAGGAAACTGACATACAGATAAGTGAAGCATATCAAACTCCAATTAGCCATACCCAAAATAAATCTACACCCAGACATTTAGTAATCAACATCCCAGAAATTCAACATAAGAACAGAATATTAAAAGCTGTTAGAAAAAAGAAACAAATCACCTATAAAGGAAAGCCCATCAGAATTACAGCAGACTTCTCAACACAAACAGTGAAGTCAGGAAGAGCATGGAGTGAAGTATTTCAAATCCTAAAGGAAAATGAATTGCAACCCAGATTGATGTACTCTGCAAAACTGTCCTTCAAAATTGATGGAGAAATAAGATACTTCACGATAGAGAACTGCTGAAGAACTTCGTGACCACCAAACCAACCCTGCAAAGATACTGAAAGGCATTCTAGATAGACATAAAAATGCCTACGACTTCAAGAACATCAACAGAATAAAACCACCAAGCAGGACAAACAATTAAACAGAGGGAAAAGGTAAAGAACCAACAGCAGAAAGATAACATGACAACAGAATGATAACATGACAAAAATAAGCCAATATATATCACTTATAACCATTAATGTAAATGGCCTCAATTCACCAACTAAAAGAAGCAGACTGGCCGAATGGATCAAGAAACAACATCCAACCTTATGCTGTATATGAGAAACCCATCTAACCGAAAAGGAAATTCATACACTGAAAGTCAAAGGGTGGTAAACAATACTTCATGTAACAGGAACTCAAAAAAAAGCGGGGGTAGCTATTCTGTCTGCAGATTATGTGAACTTCAAGCCAAGAATGATCAAAAGAGTTAAAGAAAGTCATACATACTGGTTAGGGAAAAACTTCAAGAGGAAGAGATAACAATCTTAAATATATATGCACCAAATTTGGGAGCACCCAGCTATATAAAACAAATATTTGCATCTCTCAAATGGCCAGTGCTGTTGAACATTTTTTTCATGTATTTATTTGCTGTTTGTACTTTTTCATCTGAGAAGTGTGTGTTCATCTCAGATGCCCATTTTTGGATTGGGTCTTTAAATATTGGAGGGCTGATTTTTTAAAGTTTTTATAGGTTTTTGATATTAATCCTTTATCTGAGGGACAGCTGGCAAACCTTTTCTCCCAGATTGTGGGTAGCCTCTTCACACTGTTGGTGGTTTCTCTTGCTGTGCAAAAGCTTTTCAGTAGGATGAGATCCCATTTCTTGGTTCTTTGCAATAATTCCTGTGAAGTCTGGCTTTTATTCATAAAGTCTTTGCCCACACCAATATCTTCAAGAGTTTTACCTACTCTATCTTCCAGCAGATTTAATATTTCTATTTTAATGTTGAGATCTTTAATCTATTTAGATTTTAACTTAGTACATGGTGAAAGATATGGGTCTAATCTTAATCTTTGGCATGTGGAAAGCCAGTTTTTCCAACACCATGTATTAATAAGACTATCTTTCTTCCAGTGAATGTGTTTGGCACCTTTGTCAAAGATAAGACAGCTTAGTGTGTCTGGAATTGTTTCTGGATCTTCTAATCTATTCCACTGATCCTTGGGTCTGTTTTTTTTTTTTTGCCAGTACCACACTGTTTTTATCATGGTAGCTTTATAGTATAATTTCAGGTCAGGAATTGTGATGCCCCCTCTCTTGTCTTTGTTGCCCAGGATTGCTCTTGCTATTCTAGGTCTCTTCTTGTTCCAGATGAATTTTAGGATTATTTTTCTCTACTTTTGTAAGATATGTTATTGGTAAGAGGTGGTTTTTTGAAAGAATAAATAAAATTGTTAAGGCACTAGCCAATCTTATTTAAAAAAGGAAAGAAAATACTCAAATTCATGCAATAAGGAATGAAAAGGGCAAAATCACTACAGACCCTATGGAAATACAGAAAATCATCAATACCTACTTTGAAAACCTTTACTCTTATAGTTTGATAACACAGAAGAAATGGACAGATTCCTAGAAATATATGAATTACCAAAACTGAATCAAGAAGATATAAAAATCCTAAATAACCCAATATCAATAAATGAAATTGAAGATGTAATTAAAAACCTATCAACAACAACAACAAAAACCCAGGCTCTGATGAATTCACTGCTGAATTCTACAATAAATTTAGTGAAGCCGTAACACCACTATTTATCAAACTCTTTAATGAAATTGAAAGGGAAGCAATACTCCCAAATTCATTCCTCGTAGTAAGCATTACTCCGATTCCAAAACCAGAGAAGAACCCAACTAAGAAAAAGAATTACAGACCAGTCTCCCTAATGAACATCGAATCAAAAATCTTTAATAAGATACTGGCAAAAGACTGCAGCAAATCATCAAAATGTACACCATGATCAAGTGGGATTCATCTCAGGGATGCAGGGATGGTTCAATGAATGTGAATCCATAAATGTAATATACCATATTAACAGAGCCAAAAATTGTATGATCTTCTCAATAGAAGCAGAAAAAGCTTTTGACAAAATCCAGCACCCATTCAGGATAAAAACCCTGCAGAAAATTGGAATAGATGATTTTTATCTCAATCTGATAAAGGCCATCTATGACAAACCAACAGTCAACATCATTCTAAATGAAAAAAAACTGGGAGCTTTCACTCTAAAATCAGG
This sequence comes from Dasyprocta punctata, assembly GCA_004363535.1. Taxonomy (NCBI): domain Eukaryota; kingdom Metazoa; phylum Chordata; class Mammalia; order Rodentia; family Dasyproctidae; genus Dasyprocta; species Dasyprocta punctata. The sequence continues at coordinate 3,844 of RJWM01015261.1, forward strand.
AACAAGACAAGGATGTCCACTGTGTCTCCTCTTATTCAGCATAGTCCTTGAAACTTTAGCTGGAGCAATTAGACATGAGAATGAAATAGAAAGAATAAAGATAGGAAAGGAAGAAGTTAAATTATTGTTATTTGCAGATGACATGATACTCTATTTAGAAGACCCCAAAAACTCCACCAAAAGACTTCTAGATTTAATAAGCAAATTCTGTAACATAGCTGGTTACAAAGTCAACACTCAAAAATCAATAGCCTTCTTATACATGAATAACAAAGTCACTGAGAGACAAATATGGGAAACAGTACATTTTACGATAGCATCCAAAAAAATGAAATACCTAGCAATCAACCTAACGAAGAATGTAAACGACCTTATCATTGAAAACTACAATACTCTACAAAAGGAGGTTGAAGAGGATATTAGAAAATGGAGAGATATTCCATGCTCTTGGGTAGGAGGAACCAATATAGTAAAAATGGCCATACTTCCAAAACTGATATACAGATTCAATGCAATCTGAATCAAAATTCCAATAGCATACCTCAAAGAATTAGAGCAAACAATCCTAAAATTTGGAAGAGACCTAATAGCAAAGGCAACACTGTGCAACAAAGAAAAGACAGGGTGCTTCGCAATCCCTGACTTGAAATTATAGTATAAAGCTACTGTGATAAAAAACAGTGTGATACTGGCAAAAAAAAAAAAAAAAAAAAAAAAAAAAAAAAAAAAAAAAAAAAAAAAAAAAAAAAAAAAAAAAAAAAAAAAAAAAAAAAAAAAAAAAAAAAAAAAAAAAAAAAAAAAAAAAAAAAAAAAAAAAAAAAAAAAAAAAAAAAAAAAAAAAAAAAAAAAAAAAAAACAGACCTGAAGATCAGTGGAATAGATTATAAGATGCAAAAACAAATGCATTTACACTAAGCCACGTTATCTTTGACCAAGGTGCCAAACACATTCATGGGAAGAAATAGCCTCTTTAATAAATGATGCTGGAAAAACTGGCTCTACACATGCCAAAGATTAAAACTGGACCCATATATTTCACCATGTACTAAGCTAAAATCAGAATGATTCAAAGATCTTAATATTAAAACAGAAACATTAAATCTGCTGGAAGATAGAGTAGGTAAAACTCTTGAAGACATTGGTGTAGGCAAAACTTTATCAACAAAACCCCAATTGCACAGGAACTGTGACAAAGAATCAACAAATGGGTTCTCACCTACTGAAAAGCTTTTGCACAGCAAGAGAAACCACCAACAGAGTAAAGAGAGAACCACAATGTGGGAGAAAATATTTGTCAGCTGTCCCTCAGACAAAAGATTACTACCGAGAGCATATAAAGAACTCAAAAAATCAGTCCTCCCTGATTTAAAGACCCAATCCAAAATTGGGCATTTGAGATGAATACACACTTCTCAGATGAAGAAATACAAACAGCAAATAAAAACGTGAAAAAAGGTTCAACATCATGGGTCATTCAAGAGATGCAAAGTAAAACAACACTGAGATTCCAACTCAACTTGGAAAGAATGGTTACTATCAAGAAATCAACCAATAAAAAATGCTGGAAGGGCTGTGTGGAAAAAGGAACACTTTCCCAAGCTTGGTGGGAATGCAGACTGGTACAATCACTGTGGAAATCAGTGTGGAGATTATTAGAAAAACTAGGATTGGAGGTTCCACTTGACCCTGCTATTCCCCTTCTGGATATCTTTCAAAAAGAATTAAAAACATTATACCACAGCGATATATGTGCACCCATGTTTATAGTAGCACAGTTTATAATAGCCAGATCTTGGAAACAACCTAAATGCCCATAGACTGAGGGATGGATAAAAAAGTTGTGGTATTTTTTTACAATGGAGTACTACTCAGTCATAAAGAATGACAAACTGGACACTTTTATAGGTAAATAAATGCACCTTGAGAACATACTTATTAGTGAAATAAGTAAGGCACACATGTGTAAACATCATATTGTTTCATTAGTGTGACAAGCTGAAAGAAGAAACATATGTATATGTGCATGCACACATATATAAAAATAATTAAGATAGTTATACTACTGATTTCGCTGAGTTTGCTGAAGAGAAAGATTTATACCTGTATTGTTCAGACAGTTGAAGGCAGATGTCTTGTGCTCTGGGTGAATGATTTGGGGATGACAATGCGCAATGTATGCATCATTGTTACCCCCGATAGAGGTACTTTAAAATTTTGTTGTAAGTTTTTTTTCTTTTTCTTTTTTTACTTCCTTTTTATCTATGAATAAAATGGACTTGGAAAAAATTAGATCTTTCATCCACCTTGATTCTAGTGTAGCATGTAGTGAGGTGTATAGGTTTATACTCAATTTTGTGCACATAGATAGCTAATTTTCCCAGCACCATTTACTAAAGAGTCAATCTTTCCTCCAGTGTATGTTTTTGGCCCCTTAGTGAAAGATAAAATAGCTGTATGTGTCTGGGGTTGTTTCTGTTTCTTATGTTTTGTTCCATTGATCCACATGCCTGTATTTCTGCCAGTATCATACTGTTTTAGTCAACATAGCTTTACAGTAAAATTTAAATTCAGGCATTGTGATACCGTCTACTTCTTTTTTTTTTTTTTGTTACCCAGGATTGTATTAGCTATTCAGGGTCTCTTCTGCTTCCATATAAACTTTAGGTTTGTTTCCTACAGACCTGTGAGAAATGCCATTGATATTTTGATTGGGATCACATTGAATCTACTTATCAATTTTGAAAATGTAGCCATTTTGATTATGTTGATTCTGCCTATCCAGGAACAGGGGAAATCTTCATTTCTTAGTGTCTTCCTCGAATTCCTTTTTCAGAGTGATGTAATTTCTATTGTACAGGTGTTTCACTTCCTTGGTCAGGTTGACACTTATGTATTTAATGTTTTTTATTGATACATGTTTGCCATACATGCATTTTACAGTCATCTTGGGTAGTTGGTGTATGGTTTGTGTCTTTTAAAAGACCTCTACCCTCCTTCCTTCTTCAATTCCCTTTTCCCTCTTTCAATTCCCATAGATATTATTGATCTGAGTTCATGTTTATGGCATATAATGTTCACACTGAGGTCATTAGGACTTTTACATAGTGTATCTTCACTGTATTTCTCCACTGCCTTTCTTCATCCCTCACCCCTCACTCTAGTCCCCTGCACTCTTTCCCTTCTACAAGAGATTCATCCCCTTGTCAACTTCTATCCTTCTTTTATTTTTCTCTTAGCTTGTACTTTGCCTTACTCAGAAGGTAGATACCACACAGTATTCAAAATTGTGTATCTGATTTACTTCACTCAATACAAATTTTCCAGGTGCATCCATTTTCCTAAAAATATCCCAAATTTATTCTTCTTTATAGCCAAGTAGTGTTACATTATGTATAGATACTATATTTTCCTTATTCAATTGTCTGTTGATAGGAATACAGGCTGATTCCAGGATTTAGCTATTATGGATTGTGCTACTATAAACGTTGGTATGCATATATCACTGTAACATATTGTATTAAGCTCCTTGGTAAAGATACCTAGAAGGAGAATAGCTCAGTATATTGAGTTCCTCATATAAGAGAAAAAGAGTTATATACTTCACTTATTATTATGTTCTCAAAGTGTATCAATTTTTCTAAAAATAATTAGCTATTATTCTTTATGACAAGACAGTATTCCATTGCATATAAGTAACACATTATTTTTACCCATTCATCTGTTAATGGTCATATAGGCTGCTTCCAAGATTTAGCTGTTATGAATTGTACTGCTATATACATGAGTAGCTAGGTCAAATGGAATTTCTCTTATTAATGTTTTGAAGACTTTTCATACTGATTTCCTTAGTGGTTGTACCAGTTTACAGTCCCACCAACAATGAAGAAGGGATCCTTTTTTCCTGTTGCTTCTCCACTTGTTGGTTCATTTCTTTATAATAGTTATTCTTTCTGAATGAGGTGGAATCTCAGTGTTGTTTTAAAATGAATTTCTCAGTCACCAATGTTGAATATCTCTTTTTATATATTTATTTACCATTTTTCTTCATCTGAGCATTGTCTATCCATTTTAGATGCTCATTTTTAAATTAGTACTTTTAGGTGACTTAATTTTTATGTGTTCTTTATATATTCTAGATATTAGTCATCTGTCCTTGGAATTGCTGACAGATTTTTTTCCCTGCTTTGTGGGTTGTCTCTTCACTGTGTTGATTGTTTCCTGTGTTGTGAAGGAGTTTTTAATTTGATGTGATACTATTTGTTGATTATTAATATTATTCATTGTGCAACTGGGGTTCTATTCAGATACTCTTCACCTACACCTATGTCTCCAAGTGTTTTGCCAATTTTGTCTTCCAATAGATTAAATATTACTATTTTTCCCATTTTAATATTTAAATTTCAGCCCACTTTGATTTTAGTTTAGTGGATGGTGAGAGAAATAGTTCTAGGCTCAATATTTGGCATGTGAATAGTCACTTTTCCCAGCAATATTTATTAAAAAGGCTTTCTTTCCCCCAGCAAAAACAAAACAAAACAAAACAAAACAAAACACCCCACAAAAAACAACTTGGCCCCTTTGTCAAAGATAAGATAGTTGAGCAACTGGTGCCATGCGTGGACCTACAGTGGACCGGGGACAACTAGACCTAAGCCCTTTCCATGAGTCAGTGCCATTCATGGACCGGGATTAGTGAAAAAAGACCACAGCATCAAACAAGCCCAGTCTGGGAACCAACACCATGCGCAGGCCGCATCTGGACTGGGCACAACCGCACTCCAACACAGGCTGGCAAACAAGAAGTACCATCATCGCACTCTCCCCCGCAAGTGACTGGCTTATCCAGAGAAACACAGGCTGTGATGATAGCTGTTGAGATGAACGCAATTGGATGCCTGTGGTGCTTTGGTGTTTCACTAACATTGCAGGTCTAGGGCCAGTGGTCTGATCACAGGTTCAGAGGATATTGCTTAGCAGTGTGCCATCTAGGAAAGTCTCCTTCTGAGGGTTACAGCCATTGTTGATTCCCTATGGTCTTGTTTTGAGGTCCTATAATATTTCCATTGTTTAGTTGGGTTGGGTTTTCTTTTCTTTTCTTTTGTTTGATTATGTTAAACCCAATGGCAGGAGAAGCTATTTCAAGGATAGCAAGATATATTATGGTAGCAATTTTGGATTTCCTATTGGCTTGTTTTGAAATCCTTTATTCCATTCATTGTGTTTTTTTATTGTTTCTATTCTATTCTGTTCTGTTTGATTTATACTATGTCCAAAGTTATCTGCAGCTATTTTGAAGACATCAAAAGGCATTGTGGTAACTACTGTTGATTTCATAATGTTTTGAACTCCTGTATCTCTTACAGTGGTTTGTTTTGATTGGTTTTATTCTGTCATAAACTCTTTAAAATAAAAATTTTTAACAAAAGATAAGATAGCTGAGTGTGCCTGGAGTAGTTTCTGTTTCATCGTTTGGTAAGTCTGTTTTTTGCCAATACAATGCCATTTTTATCACTATAGCTTTACACTACAAATTGAAATTTGAGATTTTGATGCTCTCTGAATTGCCCTTGCTGTCCAGGATTGTTTGTGCTATTCTAGGATGCCTCTTCTGGTTCCATGTGAATTTTAGGATTGTGTTAGCTAGTTATTGAGGATTACTATTACTATTTTGATTGTGATTGTGTTAAATCTGTATAACAATTTTGGAAGAATGGTTGTTTTGACTATATTGGTTTTGCCTATCAAGGAACAGAGGATATCTTTCCATTTTCTGATGTTTTCTTCATTCTCCCTTTTCAGATTACTGTAATTTTCATTTTAGAGGCCTTTTACTTCCTTGGTTCGATTAATTTGTAAGTATTCCATTTTTTGATACCATTGTGAAAGATACTGTTTCCCTAATTTCTCTCTTGTGAGTTTGTTATTGGTATACAGGAATACTATTGATTTTTTCCTTTCTATTTATTTATTTTTTTAACATGTTTGCTTACATAGAAAATAATGTAGATTATAGATTATTTACAGAGAATCCACATAAAAATTATTTTTGAATGTTGACTTTGTATCCTGCTTTGTTACTGAGTTTAATGATTAATTTTAGGAGTCTTTTGGTGGAGTTTTTGGGATATTCTATGTAGAGGATCATGTCATCTGGAAATAATGATTCAGCTTCTTCCTTTATAATCCATATCCTTTTTATTTTTTCTCTTGTCTAATTGTTCTGTCTAATGTTTCAAGAACTAAATTGAGCAGGAGAGATGGTAGTGGACATCTTTGTCTTTTTCCTGATTTTTTTTCAAAACAATGGAAAACTTTTCTTCCTGATTTTAGAGGAAAAGTTTTCAATTCTCTTCACTTAGTATGATGTTGGCCATTGGTTTATCATTGATTCTTTTTAATCAGATTGAGATAAAAATCTTCAGTACCTATTTTATTCAGGGTTTTTATCATGAATGGTTGAATTTGTCAAATGCTTTTTCTGTATCTATTGAAATTATCATGTGATTTTTGTCCTTGCTTTGTGTGATGTATTACATTTATTGATTTGTGTATGTTAAGCCTTCCCTGCATCCCTGCAATAATGTCTACTTGGAAATCGTGTATGCTATTTTTGATGGTTTTCTGCATTCTCTTTGCCAGTGTCTTATTGAGAATGCTTGTATCTATGTCCATTAAAGGGATTAGGCTGTAGTTCTCTTTTTTCGTTAGATCCTTTTCTGATTTTTTTTTTTTTTTTTTTGCGGCACCAGGGATCGAACTCACAGCTTCGTGCTTGCCAGACAGGCACTTTAGCCACTGAGCCAAACTCCCGGCCCTAGTTTTTTGAAGCAAGGTCGCACTATGTAGTTCAGGCCAGCCTTGCGCTTGCGTTGTAGCCCACGCCGGTCTGGAACTCACAATGCTCCACCTACCTCAGCCTCCTGAGTGCTGGGATTAAAGGTATGCGCCACCACGCCGGGTTTCCTTTTCTGATTTTAAAATCAGGGTAATCCTTTCTTTCAGGAACGATTTTGGAAATACTGCTTTCCTTTTGATTTCATGAGGGTTTGAGGAGTACTGACATCATATCTCTAAAGTACTTATAGAATTCAGCAGTGAATTAATCAGAATCTCAGTTTTTCTGAGTTGATTTTTTATTACTTCTTCAATTTCATTGACTGATACTTGATTCTTCAAGATTATTATATCTTTTGGTTTAGCTTTGGCACTTCATATATACCTGGGGATTTATCGATTTCTTCTAAATTTTTCATTATTAGAATAAAGGCTCTCTATGTAGTTACCAATGATTTTATGGGTTTCTATCAGAGACCCCTGCAGTGAGTTCCTAATCTGCCAGGGTTAGTCTGCTTGGCAGGGAAAGAAAAGAAAGAGTAAGAGACAAGAATTGCCAAAAGATAGGGCACTGGGATGATTCATATCCTATGGGGACAAAAGACTTGTAATCTCCAACTAGCCACCATTTTATTAGCCAGTGCAGGTGAGGGGGTAAATGCTTTTCCTGGAACATCATAGAAGCAGTGGTAGAATGGGCAAATTTAACACCATAAAGGAAATAGTCAACATCCATCCCCACACCTGAGTGCTAATCTCATTGCCCAAGAGTAACCAGGATTTTCACATTGCAAAACTGGTCCACAAGGAAGGCAGGGTAAGGAGAACCTTGGGCAGACACTATGTCAATTTATAATTTGTGGTCTCCAACAGATTTCAGCAGACTCCATTGTGATTTCACCTTTTTAATTTCTAATTTCATGGATTTTCTCTTCTTTCTTTATTTTGGTAAGACGGGCTAGGGGTTTTGTTTAATTTTTTTCATTTTTTAAAGAACCAACTCTTAATTTTTTAATTCTTTTTAAATCTCAATTTTACTAATTTCTGCTTTGCTATTTATAATATTATTTCTCATAGTAGTTTTACATTTGTATTATACTTGTTTTTCTAGGACCTTTAAGTGCATCATTTAGTTATTCATTTGAGCTCAATTTGTTTTCCTGATGTGGGAACTCAGCACTCGTAAGGCTATTTTCATTATGTCCCATAGGTTCTGGTACATTGTACTGGCATTATTGTTTGACTGTAGGTACTGCCTATTTTTTCTTTAATTTCATCCGTGACTTGTTGATAACTCATGGTGGTATTATTTATTTCAATGTATGTGCATAGTTTCTGAGGTGTCTTTTACCTTTGATTTCTAGTTTCATTTTACTATTGCCTAATAATATGCATAGGACAATTTTCATTCTTTTGCTTTTATTTAAGCATATTTTGTGGGTTACTATGTGGTCTGTTTTGGAGAAAGTCCCATGTACTGCTCAAAAAATGTGTATATTGTTGTTTTTGGATAAAACACTATATAGATATCTAGTAAATCCCTTTGTTTGAAGCTTGTTTAAATTCTGTTATTTCTCTGTTTTTTGCACTAGGGATCAAACTCACAACCTTGCGCCTGCCAGACATGTGCTTAAGCCACTGAGCCAAATTCCCAGCCCTAGTTTTTTGAGGCAGGGTCGCACTATGTAGCTCAGGCTGGCCTTGCACTCGCGTTGTAGCCCAAGCCGGCCTCAAACTCACAACACTCCACCTACCTCAGCCTCCTGAGTGCTGGGATTAAAGGCTTGTGCCACCACGCACGACTCCTCTGGTTTTTTTTTAATTTAAATTTTTTTTTAATTTAAAAAGCAAAACAAAAAAAGGATAGAAGATATACAGAATTTCAAAAAATAGCAGGAAATGAACACTAGTTAATATATTGCATATTGTTATCTTAGAAGTAGTTGTTCAGATTACAATATTTAGGCATGAAAAGATCAAACAATCAAACAATGAAAGCACAAACTTTTTTTTTTTGATGAACTAACAGAGATTGGTAGTATATTGATTGTCTTGTTGATCTGTCCTTTTGTGACAGTGGAGTATTGAGTGCCCCATTACAGTTGCATTGGTGTTTATCTGGTTTTTCATGTCCATTAGTGTCTGTTTTATGAAGGTGAGCATGTTAGCGTTGGACTATTTATCATAATTTTATCTCTTCCTATTAAATTGTTCCATTATCCAGTATGTAGTGATCAAATTTGTCTCTTTCAATTAGTCTTGACTTGAAATCCACTGCATCTGACATTAAAGTAGCAGCACTTTCCAGGTTCCTGTTGCATAGAATATTGTTTTCCATTTTTTTATTTTTAACGTATTATTTTCTTTTTTATTTAAATGTGTTTCTTGTATACTGCATTTAGTTGGGTTTTGTCTTTTGATTCAGTCTGTGAATCTATGTCATTTGACTGGGGAACAGAGACCATTCACAATGAGAGTTATTCCTGAGAGGTATTAACTTATTACTGTCATTGCATTATTTTCCTGTTGTTGATTTCCTCATTTTTCCCCTTTTGCTTAGCTGCTCATCCTGCCAGGTGTATATATATTCTTTGACTTGTTGGGATCATTGTTGCTTTCTAGGATATTCTTGAAAATTTTTTGTAATGCTGGTTTTTTAGTCATCAATTTCTTGATGTCCTCCTTGTCATAGAAATACCTTATGTCTCCATCAATTTTGAAAGCAAGTTTTGCAGGATACATAAGTTGGAGTTGGAAATTATTATCTTTTAGGGATTCAAACAATTTGCTCCAATCTTTCCTTGGCTTTAAGGTTTGTGTAGATAAGTCTGCTTAAGTATTAGTTGGTTTATGTTTATATGTGATTCATTATGTTTCTCTAACAGTTTTTAAGATTTTGTCCCTGTGATAGATTTCTGCTACTTTGAGTATAGTGTGACACTGAGAGGTTCAGTGTCTGCTTTGGCTACTTGGGGTTCTATATGCCTCACTTATCTGAATGTTTATGTCTTTCCCTATATTTGGGAAGTTTTCTGCCATTATTTTTAATAGGGTTTTTTAAAATGCAATTTGTGCTGTTTCATTTATTTCAGTTATTCTTAGATTAGGTTTCTTTGCATCATCTAACAGGTATTTGATCCATTTTTCATTTTTTTATTTTCAGGTGTCTTTGAGAGGTTGGTCTTTGAAGGTATCAATATTCTCTCATCTTGAAATTGTGTTCTTATTGGTTGGTTCTACTGTTCATACTTTCAGTACTATTTTTAATGTGGATTTCTGATTGAAACCTTTTCATGCTCTCAATTTTTTTGGTCAACTGTTCATTCATATTTTGTATTATTTTGATTATATCATCCAACTTTTTATTAGTATGTTCTGAAAGCTCCTACATCTTTTTGGTTATTACTTACATTATCTGTTTGTTGAATCTCCCCTGATTCCACTGAATACCTCTTTGATTAATTTTCTAATCCGCTCTGTTATCCTTTTGATTTGTTCTGGTATTTGGCTTATGCTACTCTGACCCTCAGTGCTCCCTGAATTGGCATTGGGGAAGTTGGGAAATTTGGGATGCATCTTACTGCCTTATAGTCTCATCTTTTAATTGTTTTGTTTTGTGTTGAGTTTTGTGCATGTTTATAGTCTAAAGACTGTTTTTTTTGCTAATTTAGAGATCTCTTTAGTTGCCTTTCATTGATATACTTTGAGCATGGATAATGATAATCTTTTGCCAAAAACCTAAGCTCTCACCACATTGTTTAATTTATGCAGTGTAACTGACTCCACAACAAAATTCTCTTGGAATGTACTCTGGCATTGTTAACATCAGAAAGGTAATTTGAGTATTGGCTTTCAGATAACTTCAATAATGTGTTCCTCCTGTTAATATCGAGCAAATTTTCTACAGTATTTCCATCCAAGATAAATTGGATATCAACATATCATAAGAACTAATTGTGTATCATCCTTAGTTCAAGAGAAGAAATCTGAAATTATGGTGTAAACATTAAGATAATGCAAGTATTTACTTACAGCTAATGTATACTAAATATAACAGCTATATCCTTGCTAATGGTAGAAAAGTATTCAATAGTAATTTCACAGTTAACTACAGAAAGATTAACAATGCTTTATTATTCTACTATTAAAGATACAGGATTTTGGACTGGGAGAATGCAAAAGGAATAGTTTGAAACCTTAAACTCTATGATATGAGAAGGAGGAGAGAGAAGTTCTACAAAGAATCCTACTGTGGAATAGAAGGATGTTTATAGAATCATGTAAATGTAAGAAGAAAACTAGTGAGAAACTGAAGGCTAAAAAAGGGGGAAGAAAAAATAATTGAATTATATAGAGAGGAAAAATAGAGAAAATATAAAGGGAAAAAATTGAGAAGAGGAAAAATAAGGGAAAAAAGAAGAAATAAAATAGATAAGAAAGAAGGAAGAAAGAAAATAGAAAAATCCATAAGACCCAGTACATTTTTGAAGAAGAAAAGAAGAAAAAAAGAAGAAAAAAATGAACAAACAAAAAACCCCAAAAACTAAACACAATACACTCACCAACCCCCCTCCAAATCCCCCAAAGCAAAACATCCAGAAATAATACAAAAACAAAAACAAAAAAGAAAAAATGAGAAATTTCTTCGTGATTTCTGGGATCTACAATTTTGGCATATTGTCCAGTTCAAAATATGTCCCTGCTCATGCAGGTAGATAAAGAAGGCAGTGAGATCCAGCTCTGTGCTGGATGCAGGCACCAGCATGCAGTAGCATCAGGGTGAGGGTACCAATTCTGCAAATTTCAGATCCAGAGCAATTCAAGCTGAGCCTGATCTCTGGCCATGGGGGTAAAACCTGTGACCTTCAGTTTAAACTCCTCAGGGGTTTTCCTGCCAGCTTGACCATGGCTGTATCCAATGGCTGTCTCTCACACACTCACTGTGGGACTGTAACACTGGCAGCCCTGGATTTAAGTGGTCCCATGGCTGCTCTGAGTCTGTGGATCGGTCAACCCCTCCATAGAAGGGCTTCTGACCACATACTCACACAAGGAGGTGTGGCAGGCACTTGAACTAAAGTCACTCACCTGCTGTTGCAGATCACAGCATCTACTGGTCAATTCCACTGCTGTGCTTCTCCCTGAAGCTCTCTGGAGTCCCCTGCTTTCACTTTGTCTCTATAGATTCAGTCTTCCTTTTTTTAAGCCAGAAGCTGGGAGCTGGGAAGAAAGGGCAAATTATTCTTTTCCTTCTGCATACTGTATTCTGTCTCCTCAATTTCTCCATTGGTTTTAATTTTTCTATTAGATTTTTCCTACTCCTGATGGATCTACTACCCTTTATTTTCTTCCCCAAGTGGTTATTTTCCAGGATCTAGATTCCAAATCTTGGAGAGGCTGAGTTGCTGTTGCTTACCACTCTGTCATTTTCCTGGAAGTCAATGTCCTGATTCCTAACACAGCAATGTTGAGAGGTGGGAACTGAAGAAATACTGTTGAGACTTCCAAGAAGATGGTGGAGTGGTAAGCAGCCATAAATCAGCTTCTTTAAGATTTGGAATCCAGACACTGGAAAATAGCAACTCGGGGAAGAAGAAAAGGATGGAGGTGAACCCTGGTACCCAGGAAGTGTCTGACAGGGAAGCTGAAGCTACGGAAAAATTGAAGAGACAGAACACAGTACAGAAAAAGGGGGCAATTTGCCCTTCCTCCCCAGCTCCTGGCTCATGGTTCATGAGGAAGGAAGATTGAATCTACAGAGGCTTGGTGGAACTGGGCAACTTTAGAGGCCTTCAAGCACAAATGCACCAGTGGAATGGAGCATTAGATACTGTGCACTACGATAACTGGTGAGTGACTCCAGTCCAATTGTCTGTCAAATCCCCTAGAGAGAATGCATAGTTGGACAACTCCAGGGAGCAGTCAGTTGAACCTGGGACTCAGGGCAGCCATAGGTTGGCTTCATCTCCGGACTTCCAATGATAACATGCCACAGTGATTGGCTAAGGGGCAATCACAGGAGATGTCCATGATCAGGGAGCTTTGGTCAGGCAGGCAAGAGACGCCTGAAGTGTTATAATCTACATGACTCAGGTGCCACTGCTACAGCCAGAGGCCAGGTTCACCCTTAATTTTCATGATTTTGAAAATCCCAGAACTAATCCTACTGCTGGCTTGCTGGTTATTCACTAGCACTGATGTTGGTTCTGACTGCCTCCTTTGTCCACCAGTGAGAGCAGAGTCATACCTTGAACTGGACACCGGCAAGACAAAACAAAACAAAACAAAAACAGAATCTAGAAGATAACCACAGGCTTGAAATCACAGAGAAATTCTGTTTACTTTTCACCTTTTTTTTTTTTTTTTTTTTTTTTTTGTCTTTTTGCGACAGGGTTTTACTCTGCAGTTCATGCTGGTATTGAACTTGCAGCAATCCTCCTGTCTCGGTCTCCCAATTGCTAAGATTACAGGTGTGTACCACCACACATGTCTTTTCATCTGTTTTTAAAGTTTTGTTTATTTGGGGCTATTTTGAATTTTTTTTGGTAAGTGTGAATATTATTTTTGTTGTTGCTATTGCTTTGATTTTTTCTTCTTTCTTCTCCTCCTGTCTTTAGTTTCAGTTTGTTTCCTGAGGTTTGAGTAATCTTCCTTTGTTCTTCAATCTTGCTTCTAATCTCTTTGCTTTTCTCTATTACTTCCTCTTTTCCCTTTTAAATTTTCTCCTATTAATTACTTTTGTCTTATTTTTATTCACTGTATCATTTTTTTCTCCTTTTTTCTTTTATCTTCTGTTTCTTGCCAGTTTTTTACCCTACCCTTACCCAATTTTATAGCTATCTTTCTACTCCCAAGAATTTTTTGTACCACTTCTCTGTTTTCCTCATATCATAGTTTAAGATTTCAAAGTATTACTTTCACATTCTCCATTTCAAAATCCTAAATCCTTAATAGTATAACTATAAAGATTTGTTAATTGTTTTTAGTTAACTCTTTAGAGTTACTATTGAATATTTTTCTACCCTCAGCAGTGATATAGCTGTGATATAGCAGTGATATAGCTGTTACATTTATTACATAATAGCTGTAAGTCAATACCTGCATTGCCTTAATATTTACATTATAGTTGATGGTTTCTTCCCTAAGAGTAAGGGTGGTACATAGCTGTTTCTTATGGTATGTTAATAACTAATTTGTCTGGGGCAATAGTACTGCAGCAGTTTCACTTAATATTAGCAATTGTTATTTCTCGGTAAATCAACACTTAGATTACCTTTTGTGACATTAGCAATACGAGAGTACATTGCCAGAGAATGGACTAACAACACTGCACCATTCTTTCCCAAAATAACCAAGATGGTTGATTCTTGGGGCTTTAGAAAAAGATCACAGATAGCTACACCCAAAGCATATCTCTGAAAAGCAACTAATGAGATGTACTACCAACAAAGTCTTTAGGCTATAAGTATCCACAAAGCTCAGCACAAAACAAGCAAACAAATGAAAATAAAGAATAGAAACATGGGAATAAAAGGCGGTCCCAAACCTCCGACTCCCTAAAAGCCAATATAGGGAGCACCAAGGGGCAGAATATGAATTCCTTGAAAGCATAGCAGAGGAGGTTAGTAAGCAGCTCAAAGTGAGATTCAGTTGGATTAGAGATGATACAACTAAACATAATTGAAGTGATAACCACAAAGATGCAGGAACTCTCAGAAGACACTCATAGAAAGCTAGATGAACTAAACAAAAATATACAAAACATGAATGACCATTTCACCAAAGAATTAGAGTGCATGAAAAGGTTCAAATTATAAATCTAAATTAAAAATCATATTGAAAGTATAAGCAGTTGGACAGACCAAAGTGAGAACAGAATTTAAGAACTAGAAGATGATGTTGCTCTCAAAGACCAACCTCTAAAGAACACATCAAAAACATCAAGAGAAACAGAAAGATTGATCCAACATCTGTTAAATATATAAAGAAGACTATTCTAAGAATAAATGGAATAAGTAAAAAATCGGAAGACATCGCAAATGACATAAAAAAAAACTCTTAACAAAAATAAAGACAGAAAACTCCCCAAATACAGAGAAAAAATAAACATGCAAACCGTGAGGCATAGAGAACACCAAATATCCATGACCAAAAGAGAACCTCTCCATGCCACATTATACTCAAAATCCCAAAAGTCCATCACAAGGACAAAATCTTAAAAACTGTTAGAGAAAAGCACTAAATCACATACAAAGGTAAACCTATTAGAATTGCAGCAGACTTCTCTACACAAAACTTAAAGGCCAAGAGGGACTGTAGCAAAGCATTTCAAGCTCTAAAAGATAATAACCTCCAACCCAAACTTATGTATTCTGCAAAACTTTCCTTTAAAATTGATGAAGAAATAAAACATTTCCACAAGGGGCACCTCAAGAAATTGATGACAACAAAACCAGTATTACAAAACATTCTCACGGTTATCCTAGAAAGAGACAATAAAGGCAACAATGTCAATAAGAATGAATACACCTGGCAGGACAACAGTTAAGCAAAAGGGGAAAATGAGGAAGTCAGCAACAACAAAATAATGTAATGATACAAATAAGTCAATACTTCTCAGGAATAACTCTCAATGTAAATGATCCCTATCCCTTAGTCAAAGACACAGATTGGCCAAATGGATCAAGAAAGAAAATCCAAAAATATGCAGCAGACAAGAAACACATGTAAATAAAAAAGATGATAAGAGATTAAAAATAAAAAGATGGAAATAGAAAACTAATCCTTGCAGCAGCAAGCCCCCAAAGAAAGCAAAAAACAAAAATAGGAGTTGCTATCTTAATTTCAGACAAAGTAGATTTCAAGCTAAGACTGATAGGAAGAGACAAAGATGTTCACTATATATTAGTTAAGGAAATAAATAAGCAGGAAGAATTGACAATTATGAACATATATGCACCAAATAGTGGCATATCAAACTTCATCAGACAAACATCAATATAATTGTAATTGGGGACCTCAGTACCTCACTTTCACAAATGAGCAGATCAAAAAATCAGCAAAGAAATATTAAAGTTGAAACAAATATTTGAACAAATGGACTTAATAGATATCTACATTGTGTTCCATTCAACAATACACAGCAACACATGGGACTTTCTCCAAAATAGACCACATATGTGCTAGCATTTGCATACTAAAGTAAATGCAAAAGAATCAAAATTATTCCATGTGTATTATCAGGTCATAGTGCAACGAGACTAGAAATCAATTGGCAAAAGAAGCTATATGAACTATGGAAACACACGGAAATTAAACAATACTCTCTTGAATAACAATAATCTCTTGAGTAAATAATACAGATGAAATTAAACTAAAAAATTAGATCATTTCTACCATCATATGATAATGCCAGTATGACATACTAAAGCCTATGCAGAGCAATAAAAGCAGTCCTAAGAGAAATATTCATAGCATTGAATTCCTACATCAGAAAAAACAGTATGAGCTCAAGTAAATAACCTAATGATGCTCCCCAAGCCATAGAAAAACAAGAACAATACAAATCCAAAGTTAATATGAGGAAGAAAATATAAAGATCAGGGCAGAAATTGATAAAATTAAGATTTATAAAGCAATACAAAGCATCAATGGGTAGAAGAGTTGATTCCTTGAAAAACTAAACAAAATAGACAAACTTTTACCCACTCTTACCAAAAGAAAGGACCCAAATCCACCCAATTAGAAGTGAAAAATGTGAAATTATGATGAATTCTACTGAATCCAGATTCTTGGTATCTACGTTGAGAAACTTTAGTATAATAAAATGAAAAATTCAGAGGAAATGGATAAATTCATAGATACATATAAACTACCTAAGCTGAATCAAGGAGATATAAAAATCCTGCATAAACCAGTGAAATTGAAGAACAAAAACTATCAACTAAGAAAAGTCCAGGCCCCCTTGGATTCACTGCTGAAGTATATAAGAACTTTAGAGAAGTTCTAATGCAAGTACTCATCAGACTCTGATGAAATCTAAAGGGAAGTGATTCTTTCTAAGTCATTCCTTAAAACAGGTATTACCCTGATAGCAATACCATAGAAGTGCCTAACCCAAAAAAGACAATGACAAGTCAATCTCTTTAATGAACACAAGTGCAGAAATCCTCAATAATGAAAACAGTCCTAAGAGGAAAATCTATAGTGGTGAATTCTCACATCAGGAAAACAAAACTAGCTCAAATAAAAAAACCTAATGCTGAATGTCAAACTTCTAGAAAAAGAACAATTCAAATCCAAAACTCATGCAAGGGAGAGAATTATAAAGATGAGAGTAGAAATTAATGCAATTGGCACTAAAAATAATTACAAAGAATCAGTGAATCAAAGAGCTGGCCCTCAGACTAAGTAAAATTGATAAACCATTAGAAAACCTTATTGGAAAGAGGGAAGAAAGGACTCAAATTCATGCAATTAGGAATGAAGAAAAGTGAAATCACAGTGGATCCTGTGGAAATCCAGAAGATCATCAATACCTGCTTTGAGAACTCTAATAAAATGAAAAACATAGAAGAAATGGATACTTTCCTAGATACAGATAAATTGCCAAAACTGAATCAAGAAGCTATAAACATTCTAAATAAACCAATCACAGTCAATGAAATTGAAAATATAATTAAAAACCACCAGAAAAGAAAAGCCCAGGTCTTAATGGATTCACTACTGAATTCTGCAAGATATGTAGAGAAGTTCTTTTTCCTCTAATTATTGTAATCCCAAATATTGAGTATGGTAGTTCAAGTATTGTAGCCCCTTTTCCACTCTTCCTTACAATCCAATAAATTATATATATAATTCCATTGAGATGTTATTGGAATCCCAGCAAGTTAATTCCAATCTACCATGGCCAATGCAACCCATGGCGAGAGTAAAGACACCAAGACATATTCAAAGTTAAGGGCAGCCAAGGGGTCCTAAATCCAATCCTCATGAGGATGTGCAGACAAAGGCCTTAATCCTAGGTCTCTCCCAGAATTTATTATCTTGTGTACAAGGGAGTGGCTCGAGGATCACTGACAGTGAGGATGGTGGGAACTATGTGAGTAACTTGAGCTGGCTAGCCAGGTAGTGAAAAAAGCATCTCTGCAAAATGCAGCGATAATGATATGCAGAGGAATCAATTTGCATAATCCAATCACGGTAGCAACTGAATTGTTTTTGGAGGCTGCCGCTTCAGTTTCTGATATATAAACTTTATGCCCTGGGGACTCATAGCTTCTTTCTGGAGGCTCAAACCCAGTTGACATTCCTGGAGCTCACTGGCTCTACCACACCATGCTTTATATATTTTACAGAGATCACTGTGTGAGGAAACAGGAAACTGTCTGATGGCTTTAGAGATTATATACCAGTACCTTGGCTAGCCTTATTTGCAATGCTTAGAGCCAATTGAAGAGAGAAGGAAATACCATAGTCCGCTCTGTACATATCAGTATAAGGGAAATAAGTCTCGATATAATCAAAGTTGCAGCAATTGTTCTGCATTCAAGGGGAGTCACTCAAATTGTCTCCCACACTAATGCCAAACTCTTTAATGAAACTGAAAGGGAAGCAATACTTCCTAACTCATTCCTGGAGTCAAGAATTACCCTGATAACAAAAACCAGGAAAGACGCAATCAAAAAAGAGAACTGCAGGCCAATCTTCCTAATGAATTTAGATGCAAAAATCCTCAGTAAGACATTGGCAAATAGAATGAAGCAAATCCTCAAGAAGATTATTCAACGTGATGAAGTAGGATTCATCCCAGGGATGCAGGAATAGTTCAACATACACAAAATCAATAAATGTAATATACCATAGCAACAGAGCCTAAGACAAAAATCACATGGTGATCTCAATAGACACAGAAAAAACATTTGACAAAATCCAACACCCATTCATGATAAAAAAAAAACCCTACAGAAAATCAGAATAGGTGGTTTTTATCTCAATCTGATAAAAGCCATCTATAACAAACCATCGGTCAACATCACACTAAACAGTCAAAAACTAAAAACTTTCTCTCTAAAATCAGAAACAAGATTTATTTATTGTTCTTTGGTGTGAGAACCCAAAAGGGTAAATAAGGACCAAAGTGTATAATAGGTTGTAAAATAGGAGGGAGGAGGGGAAAAGGAAGGAAGGGAAAAGAAAAAAAAATGATGAAAGAAGGATAAAATAGAAATAAAACTTTGTAAATGAGGAGGGGAAGAGGAGTTGAAGGGAGGGGAAAAAAGGAACCAGGGTATATCATGTATAGGCACAGATTCCCTATGATGAATGTGATCATTATGTTTATCTAAATTGTATCAATAAACAATAAAAAATCCTAAATAAAATACTGGCAAACAGAATGCATCAAACCATCAAAAAATCACATGTTGTAACAAGTAGCATTCATTCCAGAGATCCAGGGATGATTCAACATAGGTAAATCAATAAATGTAATACACTACATAAACTGAAGCAAGGCCAAATATCACATGATCATCTCAAACAAAAAATCATTTGACAAAATCCAACACCCCTTCATGATAAGAAGAAGAAAAATAGGGATAAAAACCATCCATGACAAACCAATGGCCAGCATCATACTAAGTAGAGGGAAGTTGCAAGTTTTCCCTCTAAAATTAGGAACAAGATAAGGATATCTACCATCATCACTCTTGTTTAATATATATCTCAAAACATTAGCTGGAGCAATAAGACCAGAGAAAGAAAGAAATGTGATATGGATAGGGAAGGAATAAGTTAAATTATCATTATTTGAGGATGACATGATCCTCTACATAGAAGACCCTAAAAACTCTACCAAAGACTCATACAAATAATATCCAAATTCAACAGTGTAGCAGGATACAAAGTCAACACTCAAAAATCAATGGTTCCTGTGCACTGATAACAAACTCACTGAAAGAGAAATTAGGGGAGCAATAACATTCACAATAGCATTAAGAAAAATGAAATGCTTGGGAATTAACCTAAACAAGAAAGTGAAAGACCTCAACAATGAAAACTGTAGTACTTTGAAAATGGATATTGAAGAGTATATCATAAAAGAAAAGATATCCTCTGTCCCTTGGTAGGCAGAGCGTGTATAGTCAAAATGGCCATACTTTCAAAACTGCCACATAGATTTAACGCGATCCCAATAATTATACAAATAAACTTCCTTACAGAACCAGAGAAAGCATTCCTAAAACTCAAATGGAACTAGAAGAGACCTAGAATAGCAAAGGCAGTTATGAGCAAGAAGTACCAAGTAAGGGAGAATCACAATATATAAAGCTACTGTGATAAAAACAGCATGATATCAGCAAAAACAAATAAACAACAATGACAACAACAACAAAAACACACAAAAAGCAACCTGTGGATCAATGGAACGGAATAGAATATATAGAAACAACTCCAGGCACACTCAGCTATGATATTTTTGACAAAGGAGCCAAATTTCTTTGCTGGAGGAAAGATAACCTCTTTCCAAATCCCCAGAGGGCACTGAGTGCTCTGACTCCAGACACATAATACAGCCTAAATTACTCTCCTCAAAACCACCTCACAACACACAAAACTCACAACCCTAACCCAAACATTTATCCTGGTTTCCTCCCAGCTTTCTCACTCTCACCTAGACTATAAAAGATCCCAGTCACCTCCCTCTACTTCCTTCATTTCCAAATCTCAACCATTAGACTATACCATCCCTTGTCTGATTGTTGTACCTTTCTTCTGGGTCCCATTCACCCCACTCATTCCCTAAGAGGTTACTCCCAATCACTGTAGGCCAGTCAAGCCTTCCCACAAATTCACACTCTCTCCTTTCTCAGCCTTCACACTCACTATTCCCTTTCCAATTTACTCCCCACCAGCAAGTCCTGCTACCACCCCTATACCCTGCTGTCCTTCCATCCTATCCTTCTTATTTACTACCTTAACACCCCCAAATGTCAAGCTTTCCCATGGCTCCTTCCTGCAGGTCTCTTTCAGAAAACTACCTGTCATTCTCATGACTCTCACTCCCTTAACTTGCTTGCTCTACCCTTTCCCTCGTACATGCCTTTCCTTCAACCTCAACTTCACTTCCCAAAATATTCACTAACCTCTTGCTGTAGGATACCTTCATCAAGTTTACTCCAGCCCCAATCAGCTTCTTGACCTTCTGCCTCCACTTTCTATTAACCCAGCCAGCATGTTATCCATAAACAACAATGATTTTCTTAGACTGTTCAGTTTATTACCCTTCGGACAGGAATCAGAATAGTCACTGCTATTGGCACCAGGCCAGCAAAACTAAAAGTCTCCATTAACTGTTTCTCTGCTCTTTCTCAGAAAAATGTCCACCAAACTCACTAACCTTCAAGACCAAACTAACTCCCTAACAACGGTGCCTCCAAAACCAAAGGGCCTTGCCAAGTTCAGATCAGCCCTCAGTTCTCAGCCAAGAACAAATAAAATTCACTGCTCTGTTGTACACAGATCTGTTGCTGCCCAAAACTTGAGCCTCCCCTACCCCCTACCATCTGCCTTGCCTGACTAACCTTTCCCTCCCTTTCACCATTTCTCTACCCTCTCTATTGAACTCAACAGCTTGCAAAACTGAATTGACTTGCTGGCAGCTGTTGTGCTCCAAAACTGCTGAGGCCTAAACTTAGTCACCACAAAAAAGGTGGACTCTGTGCCTTTCTTCAAGAGAACTGCTGTTTCTCCTCCAACAAGTCCAAAAAAGGCTGCCTGATCAAACCACCACCTTACAAAAATCAGGCCTTGTCCAGATCCTTCCTGGCTAGCTGACCACTTCCTGGAACTCCTGGCTCTTACTCCTTCTTGGACCCATTATTTCAATATTCCTAATCACATTTTCACCTTGTTTCTTTAAGACCCTGTCTAGCTTTTTCCAAACACAGATGTCATGCTTCTTTTCTTGAGTGGCCACTATTCTGTTTCTCACCAGTCAGTTTTCCAGGTCCCAACTTCATCACAGCTAGGTAAAGACCCATGCTCCCATAGCTGCCCCCTTGCTCATTTTTTCTGTTATCCTTGACAACCAGGAAATGATAGGTCTGACCCCCACACGTACCCACCCCCCAGAGCTTCTGAGTTCTGAGAATAATCACAGCCCATTATATCCTGAAGCCCTACCCACCTGAACTCTGAGAACAGTCATAGCCCATTCCTTCAGCCTAAACCACCACAACCCCCAGCCTGGGAACAAGATCTACTCTGAAAAGACATGACAGACATTCACCCCATCTGCTAGTCGTAGTGCCCATTGCTGTGGTCACATACTCAGCCACTCTCACTTCCCCAGTCTCAAGCCCACTCTTCCCATCAGTTCACCTAAGCCCATTGTGATAGCTAACTGATTGTGACAATTTAAGTAAGAAATGCCCAACTAAATTAGCTCAGCATAGTTCTGGGTGTGGCTGAAGGGACTTACTGAAGACAGAAGACCCAATCTGGCTGTGAGTGTCACTGACCAATAGGCTTGCTGTATGAATGGAATAAAAAGGAAAAGAAGAAAGAAGGCTTGCTTCTGTTTCTTTGGGGGAGCTTCTTGTTTTCACCTTCACTTTGGACATCATCTCCAGGCTTCCAGCACAGACCCTTCAACCTTCCAGTGCAGACTCTTCAGCCTCCTGATACAGACTTACGTGGGTCACTACAGAGAGCTCCAGGCCTTCAACGGGATCCTTTGGATCTCCAGTACAAAGACAGTTTTGCACTTTTTCACACCTGACTCTGTGGGCAGCCACTGTAAGTCAATCTTGTAAATTCTTATATATTTGTATTAAATCTCTTTCTGTAGTAAGCACTGACTGATACAGATTTTGGTACAGGGAGTGGTCCTAGAGTAAAAGGATTGTAAAGATGAGATTCTTTAACAGCTTTAGTGGTTCCTGGAGTTGGCTCTCTAGTTTGATGAGACCTAAAGATACTATGGTCTCCTTCTGATACTGTGGGGAATACTGATTGCACTTGGTGTGAACTGTTTAAAGTAATATGCATTGTAGATCAATTTGATTATCCTAATTCACCACTCATGAGAGGTAAGGAATTTAGTGACTCCACATATGATACTTTTGAATATTTTGTGGAAGAGTGGGAAATATAATGATGCTGGCCATAGCTCTTAGCATCTCTGGACAAACCAGTAAAGGAAAATAATGAACTCAAAACATCCACAGAAAGTCTAAAGTCTTCTGTGAGGACAAATTAATAAAGACTAATAAAGAGCTCAAAGGTTCAAATTCTCAGCTCCTGACACATACAAAGAATTTAAAAGCTTCTAAGTGCATCCTGAAAGAGAATGCACTCCTGTAGCTGCAGGGATTTAAGATTGCAGAAACCCAAACACAGTCATTCATAGTTTGATTGGCTGAAATACAGAGTAAGTTTAATTCTTAGCCTCTAGGGATATCCAAAATAAAGATGAGGACACTGATAGGAAAAGATTAGGATCTCATAAAGTGGGATAGACATGTTTTGGAGGACCCTGAAGAGGCTAAAGATGTTGAGCTCCTAGACTCTAAGGAGATTATTTTTCCAGGAAAAGAAATTTCCCGACCACAGGGGCAGAAGCATTCCCACCTCCATTTCATGTAGTGTTGGCATCTCCTAATATACAGTAGGTAACTAGCCCTGTGTTGACAGGGTAATGCTGACACTCCTTAAGATCCACCCTCACCATCCACTTTTGCCTCTATGCTCAAAGGGTGACATGTATAGTGTGACTCATGATGAGGTCCACTATTCTCCCAAAGAATTTTTTGAATTTTCTAATTCTTATAAGCAAACGCCTGATGAGCAAGTGTGGGAATGAATTTTATGGGTGTGGGATAATGGTGACAAAAGCATAAACCTGGGTCAGGCTGAGTTTCTTTACATAGGCCCATGAAGTAGAGGTTCCGACTTTAATGTTGCTGCACATGGAGAGAGAGAAACAAAGGTATTACTAGTGTATTTGGCTGGTTGGCAGAAGCGTGGATCAAAAAACACCACACTGTGAATGAGTTAAGAATAACTGATAGTCCATGGTTTACTGTCGATGAAGGGATTCAGAGGTTTAAGAAAATGGGACTACTGGAGTACATTTGCCATGTTCAAACTAATTCATCACACTGGGATGATCCAGAAAATGTACCCTTCCCTAATACCTTGAGAAACATTTGTGAAGAGAACACCATTATTACTGAAGAGCCCTGTCATTGCTCTTCTTCATATGCCAGACATTACAGTGGGGACCATGGTTACTAAATTGGGAAACATAAGGACAATGAGTTTAATTGGATCCTGGAGTGGCAGGGATCAAGTGACAGCACTTAATTAGCAGTAGCAAGGTGCACATACTTACTGTAATGGACAGCAGAAGTAGGACAATGATCAGGATGGTCTGACATTTGTACACATGTTGGCTGATTAGTCACAGTGTTCCCAAAAGTGAACTAAACAGGAAGACTACAAAAGTTTAACTAGATTTATATAATGGAAAAATGTTAAGGGCAGCTGGCCATGGTGGCACACACCTATAATCCGAGCCCTCGTGAGACTAAGGCAGGAGGATGGCTGCAAGTTCAAGGCCAGCCTGTACTACAAAGTGAGTTCAAGACCAGCCTGAACTGCATAGTGCAACCTTGTCTCAAAAACAAAACAAAACAAAAAACAAAAACAAAAACAAAAAGTTAAGAGCAAATGAATAGAAAACTAGTTCAAATCATAATAACAAGGAATCACAGCCCCTCAACCAGTTCCCAGATTTGAACCAGTTTACAGATTCAGAACCCCTTGAATGAAAGGGAGGTTGTTCCAGAATGCATAATTGGGATATATATGCTTAGTATTTGGCAGAATCTTCAAATTGGTTCCTTAACCTGTAGCGTGAGGGCTATTATGGTTGGAAAGGACAAATTGAAGCCATTAGAGTAGCCTTTCTGTGGTAAAATAGTAAACCAAAAACATATCACATCTCTGTAGGGATTGCAGAGATTACGGCCACTATCAAGGACTTGAAGGATGCAGGGATGATGGTTCACAGCACATGTCCATTTAATTCTCTCACTTGGCCTGTGCAAATCTTGGAGAATGATGATAGATTACTTTAAACTGAATCAAGTGATGCTTCTGATTGCAGCTGTTTTACCAGATGTGGTTTTCTTACTTGAGCAGATTAACACATCTCCTGATAATTGGTATGCAGCTATTGATTTGAAAAATACCTTCTCCATACCTATCCATAGGGACTGTCAGAAACAATTTGTTTTCACCTGGGAAGGCCAGCAATGCATCTTCACTATCCTACCTCAAGGTTATATTAACTCTCCAGCCCTGTGTCACAACTTAGTTCGTGGGGATCTTGATCACCTTTGTCTCCCACAAGATATCACACTGGTCTATTACATTGACGATGTGGTACTGATTGGATCAGGAGATAGCAACCACTCTGGATTTGTCAGTAAGGCATCTGCAAGCCAGAGGATGGGAAATAAATCCAACTAAAATTCAAGGCCCACCTACTTCAGTGAAATTTCTAGGAACCCAGTGGTGTGGAATATATAGAGATATCCCTTCTAAGGTAAAAGATAAGTTGTTGCACCTGGATTCCCCCAAAACCAAAAAAGAGGCACAACACCTATTGGGTCTATTTGAATTTTGGAGGCAACACATTCCTCACTTACGTGTTTTACTCTGGCCCATTTACCAAGTGACTTGGAAAGCTGCTAGTTTTGAGTGGGGCCCAGAAAATGAGAAGGCTCTGCAAAAGGTCCAAGATGCTGTGCAGGCTGCTCTGCCACTGTGGCTCTATGATCCAGGAGATCCAATGGTACTTGCACTGTCATTGGCAGATAGGGATGCTGTTTCATGCCTCTGGTAAGACCCCATAGGTGAATTACAGTGGAGGTCTTTAGGATTTTGGAGCAAGTCTGTACCATCATCTGCATACAACTACGCTTCCTTTGAAAAACAGTTTTTGGCCTGATACTGAGACTTAGTGAAAACTGAATGCTTTTCCATGAGATACTAGGTTAGTATGCGACCTAAGCTACCCATCATGAGCTGGGTATTACCTGACCCACCAAGTCATAAATTTAGATGCACACAGCAACGGACTATCATTAAAAGGAAATGATCCATACCTGATCAAGCACAACAGTTTCAGATAGTATGAAGAAGTTGCCCAGCTGCCCATGCTCCTACTCCTGCTACATCGCCTTGTGTCTTCCAGCATGTGCCTATGGCCTTATGAGCTGTGCTGTGTGATCAGTTGTCAGAAGAAGAGAAACCTAGGGCCTGGTTTATGAATGGTTCTGCACATTACAAAGGCAGTGTTACAGCCCCTTTCCAGGGCATCCCTGAAGGGCAATGGTGAAGGGAAATCTTTGGGCAGGGCACCTGGTAGTACATTTTGCCTGGAAGGAGAAATAGCTATATATGCAACTACACTAATTCATGGCCTGTAGCCAATGATCTGGCCTGATGATCAGGAACTAGGAAAGAATATTACAAGAAAATTGGTAAAGAAGATATTTGGGGAAGATGTATATGGCTAGACCTCTTCATATGAGTAAGGAATGTAAAAATATTTATTTCCCCTGTAAATGATCACTGAAGAGTGACCTACCTAGTCATAAGAGGATTTCAATAATCAAGTGGATTGAATGACCCATTCTGTAGGTAGCAGTCAACTTCTTTCTTTGGCCATTCCAGTCATTGCCAAGTCAGTTCATGGTGTCAAAGATTGAGGCTATGCATGTACTTAGCAATAGAGACTCTGACTTACCAAGGCCAATCTGGCTACAGCCACTGCTAAATGCCCAATATGCCAGCAGTAGATTCCAATACTGAGTCCCCAGTATGGCACCATTTCCTGTGGTGATCAGCCTATGATCTTGACCTTGGACCATTTTCTCCATGGAAAGGACAGTTCTTTGTCCTTACTGGCATAGATATTTATTCTGGATATGGATTTGCCTTCCTTGCATGTAATGCTTCTGACAAAACAACCATCTGGTTGTCAAGTTGACAAGGGGTGGATTGTGATAGTTAATTGATTATGTCAACTTGAATAAGAAATGCCAAACCAAATTGGATCAGGATACTTTTGGGTGTGGCTGAAGTGATCTGCCAAAGACAGAAGACCCATTCTGGGTGTGAATGTCAGCAACAAAGAAACTTGTAACTTGAACGGTTTAAAAGGGAAAGGACTCTTCAGCCTTCCATTGCAGATCCTTAGGCCTCCCGATAAGGACTTGCATGGGACACTACAGGGAGTTCCAGGTCTTCAACTATTATTTTTAATAGAAATTGACAAGTTCAACAACTACTAAAATCAATATGGATATATAAAAGAAACCAAGTACCCAGAGTAACCTTTAGAAAGCAAACCAAAATTGAATGACATATTTATTTATATCAATTCTTTCTTTAGTTTTGCTTTTGATTAACACATTTTAATTATTCATATCAATAGGGTTCTGGTAATGTCATTTTACTCATACATATTGCACTGATGAAATTGAACCACTTTTTCCCACCAACCTACACAATTCTTGATCCCCAGTAATTATTTCAAGTCAACGTTTCTAGTCTCTATATATGAGAGAGAACATACAGTGCTTGTATTTCTGTATCTGGCTAATTTTATTTACCATTAATATTCTCCAATTTCATCCATTTTGGTGTGAATGACAAGATTTAACTCTGATGACTGACTGAATAATATTCATATATATGCCGTATTTTCTTTCCTTTAAAATATTTATTTGTATTTATTTGCAGTATATAATAGTTACATTCATTTTGAGGAGTTGATGCATTTATATAACACACCTTAATTCTTTTTAAAACAAATTTCCCCATTACTTTCTCCTCCTTCCTTACATCTCTTTGTCCTCTTACCCTTTGCAAAAATCTCTCTACCTTTATTTAAAAATTCTTTTCTTTTGTCCTGTAATTTATTAATATTTGGGTTTCTCATATATAAGAATACATGCTACATTTCAGCTAGTGTGTCTGGCTTATTTCACTTTATATTATGTTCTCAGGTGCATCCATTTTCCTATGAATGACTCATTTTTTGTGGAAGAGTTTTATTTCACTGTGTATAGGTGCCACAATTTATCCATTCATTGTCAGTGGCCATATAGACCTTTCAAAGAATTTAGCTATTATGAGTTGTGCTACTATAAACATGTGTATATATGTATCTCTGTAGTATGATGTCTTTAACAATTATGGGAAGATACCTAGAAGTGGACTAGTTGGGTTGAATGAAATTTTTAGCTTTAGTTCTTTTTGAGGAAACTCCATTTTCATAGTGATTGTAATGGTTTACATTCTGACAAATGATGTAGAAGGGTTACTTTCCCCCACAGCCTCTCTGGCATTTATTATTTTTTGATTTCGTATGATACTCATTCTTTCTGCTGTCAGAGGAACTGTGTTGCTTTAATTTGCACTTAACTAATGGCCAGAGGTATTGAACATTTTTCCATATAGTTACTAGCCATTTGTACTTCTGAAAGGTGTTTCTTTCTTTCACTGTTTGCCATTTTCTCACTGGTTTTTGATTTTTTTTTATTTTGGGAGATCTAGTTTTGTGTGTGTAATTTATGTATTCCTGATATTAGTCTTTCATTTGAAGAATAGTTGGTAATTATTTTTATTACTTTGCAGATTTTCTCTTCATTCTGTTGATTCTTTCCTTTGCTGTTCAGAAATGTTCCAGTTTGACATGATCCCATTTGTTGATTCTTGTTGTTATTTCTTGTGCAATGCGGGTTCTGTTCAGGAAGTCCTTTGCTATGCATCGGTCTTCAAGAGTTTTACCTATTTTATCTTTCAAGATATTAAATATTTTTGCTTTAACATTTAGATATTTCATCCACTTTAATTTTAGTTTAGTATTTGGTATGAGATATGAGTCTAGATTCAATCTTCTACATGTGGATAGCCAGTTTTCCCAGCAACATTTGTTAGAGAGGATATTTTTCCTGCAGTGTATGTTTTTAACCCCTTTGTTGAAGATCTAATAACTGAATGTGCCTGAAATTTTTTTTCTGCATCTCTTATTCTAGTAGTGGTGATCATATGTCACATGTGCTACAATGGGCTGTTTGTTGTCAGTGAAAGCTCTAATAGGTTCACCATCATATTCTGCTCCATTGGTCCACATGTCTGTTTTGGGCCAGTACTATGCTGTTTAATTAACTATTGATTTGTGATGTAACTTGACGTCCAGGATTATGATGCCTCTATTTGCTCTTGTTGCCCACAATTGCTTTTGCTATTGTGCATTTTTTATGGTTCCATGTAAATTTTCAGAATTTAGAAGTATTTTAGGAATATTTCCTTTAGTTTCGTGAAGTACTGTTGATATTTTGACTAAGACTGCATTAAATCTGTATATTCATTTTGGGAGCATGTCCATTTTGACAATGTTGGTTCTATCCAGGAACAAGTGATACATTTCCACTTTCTGGTGTCTTGTTTGCTCTTTGTCAGAGTACCATAGATTTTGCTGTGGAGCTCTTTGATTTTCTTGGATAGGTTAATTTCTACATATTAAATTATCTTGAAGCTATTGTGAATGATAATGTTTTCCTAATTTCCTTTTTGGTGAGTTCATTATTAGTGTAAAAGAAAGGTATTGATTTTGTGTGTTGATTTTATATCCTGCTAAGTTTCTGAATTTGAATATTAATTCTAGGAGTCTTTTGGTGGAATTTTTTGGGGTCTTCTATGTAAAAGATCAAATCACTTGCAAAAAATGGCAATTTGATTCTCTCTTTGTTTTACATGTCCCTTTTATTTCTTTCCCTTGCCCAATTACTGAGACTAATGTTTTGAGAACTATATTGAACAGGAGTGGTGATAGTGGACATCTTTGTCTTGTTCCTGATTTTACATGGAAAGTTTTCAGTTTTTTCCCATTCAGTATGATGTTGATGGTAGGTTTGTCATAAATGACTTTTATCAGATTGAGATAAGATCCTTCTATACCTACTTTCTTCTATGCTTTTATCATGAATGAATTTTGGATATTGCCAAATGTATTTTTGTGTGTTTTGTGTGTGTGTATGCATTTACTGACATGATTATGCGATTTTGTTCTTGCTTCTGTTTATATGATGTTTTATTTATTGATTTTCATACATTGAATTGCCCTTGCATCCTTTGAATGAAGCCTACTTGATCATGATGTATGATCTTTTTGATTTGTCACATTCTGCTTTCTAGTATCATGTTGAGAATTTGTGCATTTATGTTCATTAAAGAGATTGGACTATAGTTCTCTTTTTTAGTTGGTTCCTTCTCTGTATTGGAATCAGGGTAATACTAGCTTCTAGGAATGACTTTGGGAGTACCTCTTTCCTTGCAATTTCATAAAAGAATTTGAGGACTACTGGCATTGTTTTTCCTGAAGTTCTTGTTAAATTCAATGGTGAATCCATCTATCTGTTCCTGGGCTTTTCTTAGTTGTGAGACTTTTGTCATTGCTTCAACTTCATTGCCTATTATTGGATTATATGGGGTTTTTATATCTTCTTGGTTCAGTTTTCATAATTCCTACGTATTTAGAACTGTACCCATTCAATCTGCATTCTCCGATTTATTGGAGTATAGTTTTTCAAAGCAGTTACTAATAATCCTTTAGATTTTGATCATGTCTGTTGTGATTTCACCTTTTCCATTTCTAATTGAAGTGATTTGGACCTAGTCTTTCTTTTTGGTAAAATGACTAAGGATCTATTTTATTCTTTAAAGAACTAGCTTTGGATTCATTGGTTCTTTGTATTATTTTAGTCTCAATTTCATTGATTTATTTGATCATTATAATTTCCTCCCTTTTACTAGCTTTGAATTTATATTGTTCTTATTTTTCTAGGACTTTGAAGTGCATCATTTAATTGTATATTTAGTCTTACTCTGTTTGTCTGATGTGGGTGTTCACAATTATAATCTTCTATCATATGACTGGTTTCATTGTGTCCCATATGTTCTGGTATGTTATACTGGTATTACTGTTTAATTCTAGGAACTGTCTAATTTCTGCCTTGATTTCTTCTGTGACCCATTGATTATTAAGTGTATATTATTTAATTTCCATGTGTTTATATTCTTTCTCTTTTTTTTGCTATTGATTTCCTGTTTCATTGTAATATGCTCTTATAATATGCATGGAATAATTTGGATTATTTTGCATTTACTTTAGCTTGCTATATGGGCTAACATATGATCTGTTTTGGGGAAAGTTCCATGTGCTGCTGAGAAGAATGTGCATTCTCTTGTTGTTGGGTGAACACTCTGTAGATAACTATTGAATTCATTTGTTTGAAGGTATGGTACAACTGTAATATTTCTTTGCTGATTTTTTTGTCTAATTGATCTATTTGGAATAATGAGGTATTGAGATCCTTAACTACATTTGTGTTGAAGGTTTTGTTTGTTTGTTTGTTTTTGTTTTGTGAGATAAGGTCTTGGTATGTAGTCCAGGCTGGCCTTGAATTCACTAGGTAGCCCATGCTGGCTTCAAACTTGTGGCAATCCTGCCTCAGTCTGTCAAGTTCTGGGATTACAGGTATGCAACACTGCCTGTATTAATTCTGTTGATGTTTATCTGATCTTTTTTGTCCAGTGCATTGGTTTTCTGAATATCGGTGTGCTGATTTTCAGTGCACTTACATCTATAATTCTTATCTCTTCCTGTTGAATTGTACCCTTAACCATTATGTAACCCTTCTTTGACACTTCTAATCAGTTTTTGCTTCAAATCCACTTTACATGAAAATAGGATTGCTACTTCTATTTGTTTTCAGGTTCCCATTGCATGGAATATTGTCTTTCATTTTTTGATTTTTAGTCTTTGAATTACTTTATGGATTACATGTGTTTCTTATATACAGTATTTTGCTGAGTTTTAAAATTTTATTTTATTAATACATGTTTGCAGTATATAATGTTTGCATTTATCTTAGGGAGTAGGTACATGCACCTACCACATTTTAATTCTTTTTAATCTCCTTTCCTTCCACTCCTTCATGTCTCCCCTATCACTAAACACATAGTGGTTCCATTCATTGTGGGTAATTATTATATGTAGAAAGCACATTCCACTTCTCTTCACATCCCTATCCTCCATCTCTTGCTCCCCTATCCATCTGCAGAATATCTACCTTCCTGTTTTCATCCACCTGATGCTCATTTTCCTCTATACTTCATTTATACTTTGGATTTCTCATATGAAAGAAACTATGTGGTATTTAAGTTTATGTGTCTGATGTATTTCATTTAACATTGATTTCAAATTGCTTCTATTTTCCTACAAATGATTCAAATTTATCCTTTTTATAGCATATATATATGCATATATATATATATATATACATATATCACATTTCATTGTCCATTTGTCTGTTGATACTTATATTGGAGACCTGGCCGAGATCCTCAATTGCCTGTATGAGGGGTATGGCAAAAGGATGAAATAAGAAACAGACACAAAGTCAGTAATACATGAAAGGAGGTTGGGAGGTCAATGTCTCAGGATGAGCAGAAACAAAGACACTCCAAGCCAATCATTTTTTATTGGGTGCATACAATGACAGGAGGGGCTAGCGAAAGATTCAAGGTCAGTAGAAGACTCAGAGGTCAGTGATTCAGGGGGCAATGGATAATCTTGGGGTGACTCAAGAGAGCAGAGATGATCCCATGCTAAGAAGGATCTTGCCTTGCAGTGTTTTTTAATCTTAGTGGTTTTAGTTTAGTCTTAGTGGGTGGGAGAGAATGGGCTATCCCTAAAGAGTTAATGGGAAATCTCAAAAGGGTGATACCAATAATTCCAAGCCTCCATTTATCCCTTAAAGAAGTATGCAAAATTAGCCATTGTGAATTTGTGGTCCCCAACAGGCTTATAGGCTGTTTGCAAGGTTTAGCTATTATGAGTTGTGCTGTTGTAAACATTGGTGTGCATGTCTGCATGTAAGATGATGTCTTTAACTCTTTTGGAATGATGGGTAGAAATGGAATACCTGGGTCAAATAAAATTTCTATTTTTTCTATTTTTAGTTTTTTGAAGAATCTCCACACTGACACAGGTTTCCATAATGGTTGTACTACTTTATATTCCTACCATCAATGTAGAAGGAGGACTCCTTTTTCACTACACCCTTGCCAGCATTTACTACTTGATTTTTTGATGATTGCCATTCTATTTAGTGTAAGATGAAATCTTAGTGTTTTTTTAATTGGTGTTTCTCTAATGGTCAATGATACTGAACATGTTTTCTTTTATTTATTAGTCATTTACTTTTCTTATTCTAGCTAATGTCTACACATTTCAGTTGCCTATTTTTTGAGTTAGCCTTTCATATGGGGAAGCCTAGTATTTTGAGTTCTTTACATATTTTAGATATAAATTCACTGTCCAAGTTTTAGCTGGCCAATTTTTTCCCATACTATAGATTGTCTCTTTGCTTCATTCGTTGTTTCCTTTGGTATGCAGAAACTTTCTGATTTGATATGGTTCGTGTCTTATTTGCTATCTCACTGCTGGCACAAAATAGTCAACAATTACAAGTTAAAGGAAAAGAGGTTTATTTTGGCTCACAGTTTGCAGAGACTTCAGCCCATATTCAGCTGGTTCTAAGACAAGATGGCATGGTAGAAGGGCATGGTGGCAAGAAGCAGCGGTGGGAGGGGGAGAGAGCATGCACGTGCGAGAGAGATCAAGGTAAGAGGGAGGGATATAGACCCTTCCAGGGCACACCTGTAGTGAACAGCCTGTATCAACCAGACTTCACCTCCCAACATCACATCCAGCTATAAACTCACCAGTGGACTAATGCACTGGTGAACATTATACCCCATGATCCAGTCAACTCCCCAAAACCTCATCTGGGAGTACATGAGGCTTTGTGGGGCTTCTAGCTATATACCACAACAGTTCCATTTGTGACTCCGTGTTATTTTTTGTGGAATTGGAGTTCTTTCAGAAAAGTCCTTAACTATGCCTATGACTTTAAGAGTATTACCTACTTTATCTTCTAGCAGGTTAAGTGTTTCTGTTTTAATATTTAGATCTTAGCTCCTTTTGATACTGATTTAATATGTGGTGAAAGAAATGGGTCTAGATTTAGTCTTCATAATAATGTGCCAAATAGTTACTGTTGCAACAGGTAATATTTTCAATTTTAAGTTATTAGTACATATTTGAAGTATATAATCATTACATTCATCATGGGAGTTGGTACATGTACATAACACATCTTAATTCTTTCTGCATTCCCTTCTTCTCTCTTCCCTCCATCTCTTGGTCCCTTTCCCATTTGAAACATCTATATCTCTGTTTCCTATTGCCCATTTATTCTTATTTATGCTTTGGGCTTGTCACATGAGAAACCATGTGATATTTCAGATTGTGTGTCTTGCGTATTTCACTTAACATTATAGTCTCAGGTGCATCCATTTATCTACAAGTGGCTCAAGTTTATTCTTCTTTATAGCAGAATAGTACTTCATTATGTATAAATATCACATTTTCTTTATCCATTCATGTTTACGGACATAGAGGCTGCTTCCACGATTTAGTTATTGTGAGTTGTGCTGCCATAAACATAGGTATGTATGTATCACTGTAAAATGATATATTTATTTTTTCACTTTTACATTTTATTTGTACATCTTTGCAGTACATGAAATTCACATCTTTTTTAGGGATTAGGTACATGTACCCAACACATCTTGATTATATATAATCCCTTTCCTCTCCACATCCATCTCCCTCCATCCATTTCTAAATTCCCTTTACCCATTTTCATTATTAATGTTGTTTTTTAAATTTCATTTTATGATATATTGTGTTTATATTCATTGTGGGCATTTGGCACACGTACATGACATTTTAAATCTTTTTACTTCCCTTTCCCCTCACCCTTGGTATCCTGGACCACTTCTCATTTTCAAAAGATTACCTCTCTCCATCAATCCTTTTTGCTCTTTATTTGTACTTTGTATTACACAAACAAAAGATGCCGTATGATATTTAAGTTTGTGTGTGTAGCTAATTTCACTTAACATTATATTTTCCAAGTGTATCCATTTTCCTTCAAATGTCTCAAATTTATCCTTCTGTATAGCTGCGAAATACTGTATTATGTATAGATACCACATTCTCTTTATTCATTTATCTGTTGATGGACATACAGGCTGTTTTTAGGGTTTAGCTATTAAAAACTGTGCTGCTATAAACATTGGTATGCATGTTTGGAATATGATGTCTTTAGATCTTTTGGGTAGATACCTAGCAGGGGCATGGTTGGGTCAAATGGAATTTCTAATTTCAGTTCTTTGAGAAATCCCCATACTGGTTTCCATAACGGTTGTACTAATTTAAGAGTGGTTGTATTAGTTTACAAATGGTCATACTAGTTTACCTTCCCACCAACAATGTAGAAACATTCCTTTTTCACAGCCCCCATGCCAGCATTTGATATTATTTGATTTCTTTTTCTAATGCAGCCAATATTTATTTTTAATTACCCACATTATTACACTAACCCTTAAAGAGCTTTCTACATTACAGGATATTTTGGAAATTAAAACATAAAGTTTCTCTTAATCCCTCCAGCTAATGTATCAATGAATTAACTTCATTCTGAGGCTTGCTATTCCAGTGACCCACATATAGGCATATTTGTATACTGAAATCTTAGCACTCACACACACATTTTTCCTCTAGACATGTTTTAAAACTTATTATTACAATCCTTTTTATGAAATCATAAAATAAAATTTCATAACCAAATAATGAGAATAACAAAAGTTATTACATTGTATATTTTTATCTTCAAAGTAATTACTCAGTACACGATACAAACCAAAAAATCGCTTACAAAAAGGAAACAGATAATAGCACAAATTTTCTTTTCAACAAACTAAAATAAACTATTAGTATGAATGAAACAATTAGCACATATATTGAAATCTGTTTAAAACAATGAAATATATAATTTGAGGAAGCATTTGAATTTCTCCCTACTTCCTGTCTCTCTTTATTTGTATATAGTGCTTCGTATAAGAGAAACCATGTGACATTTGAGTTTCTGTGTATGATTTATTTCACTTAACATTATGTTCTCAAGTCTTATTTGATGTCTTGATCATTGCTATTCTTTCTTGTGTAAAATGAGATCTTTACATTGTTTTAATTTGCATTTCTATAGCAACCAGAGATGTTGAACATTTTTGCATGTATCTGTTGACCATTTGTGTTCCTTTTTCTGAGAAATGTCTATTCATTGCATTTGCCCATGTTTTGATTGGATCATTTATTTTAGGGGTGGGTCTATACTTTTTAGTTCTTTATATGTTTTAGATATTAGTCTCTTTTCTGAGTTGTAGTTGCCTAAATTTTTCTCTCATTCTGCAGGTTGCCTCTTCACTATACTACTTGTTTCCTTTGCTGTGCAGAAGCTTTTAAATTCATATAATCTCATTTGTTTATTTTTGCTATGTTTGGCAATTTGAGATCTGTTCAGAAAGTACTTGCCTACACCTGTGACTTCAAGAATTTTACCTATTTTATCTTCTAGGAGAGTCATTGTTTCTGTTTAGAAACATTGTTTAATGTCTAGATCTTTGATCCATTTTGATTTTAGTTTAGTACATGGTGAGAGATACACATTCCACTTCAATCTTCTACATATAGAATGCTAATTTTCTCAGTCCCATTTGTTGAATCAGCTGTCTTTCCACCAAGGTATAATTTTGGTCTCTTTGTCAAAGATCACATAGTTGTATGTGGGGATGTCTTTCCTCTATTTTGTTCCATTGATCTGTGTGTCTGGTTTTGTGCCATTACCCTGCCATTTCTTGTCACTGTTGGCTTTGTAGTATAACTTTAAGACAGGTATTGTGATACCTCTTGCTTTGCTTGTGTGGCTTAGGGTTGTTTTTTTCTCTATTCTGAGGCTCTTCTCGTTCTACATGAATTTCAGGATTGTTTTCTCTAGTTCTTTGAGGAATATTATTGATAATTTCATTGGAATTTCATTAAGTCTGTATATCGTGTTTGCCCAAAAATAAGACCTAACAGCTTTGAAAACTAGAGATCAAAAATATCAGTCCCAATCAACCTATCCTTGCCTTATCTTCCATTACAGAGTAGCCACTGAGAAGAGGATAGCAAGGCATATAATCTCTGTATGACACTGGCCATCACCATGGTAATGATAAGCTAGGACTTATTATCTGGTTAAGTCTTATTTTGAGGAAACATAATATCAGTTTTGGGAGTATGGCCATTTTGACAATATTAATTTTGCCTATCCAGGAACAGGGAACATCTTTACATTTTCTGATGTTCCCATCAATCTCCTTTTGCAGAGTTTGGTAGTTTTTATTGTAGAGGTTTTTCATTTTCTTGGTTAGATTAATTCCTAGGTATTTAATTTTTTTGTGATGATATTGTGAATGGTATTGTTTTTCTGATTTCTTTCTTAGAGAGTTCATTATTGTACACAAATGCTACAGATGGTTTAGTGTATGTTATACATTAATTCTGAGTTTTGGTGGAATTCTTTGTGTTTTCTATGTAAAGGATCATGTGATATGCATAGTAATAATTTTGCTTCTTTCTTTCCTATATGTATCCCTTTTATTTATTTCTCTTATCTGATTGCTCTAGCTGATGTTTCAAGGACTATTTTGAACAGAAGTGGTGATAATGGGTGTATCAATCCGTACTTACTAAGGAAACAGATTTAATGCAAGATACACAAATATAAAAGGATTTACAAGATAGGCTTATAATACCTGGCCACAAAGTCAGGTGATGAAGAATGTAAAAGGGCTGTTAGTGTGCAGGAGAGCCAAAGGATCCAGTTGAAGTCCTGGAGCTCACCATAGTGTGTCATACAAGTCTGTCTCAGGAGGTTGAAGGGTCTGTGCTACAGGCTGATGGGTCTATGCTGGAAACCAGGAGACAGGATCCAAGGTGAAGGTGAAGATGGGAGCTTCTCTGAAGAAATCATTTCCCTTTTATTCTGTTCAGGCTACAAGCATATTGGTAGATGCCACTCACGCTCAGGGTGAGCATGCTGTTCTCAGTAAATCCCTTGACTCACACCCAGAAATATGCCTATCCAATTTATTTTGGTGTTTGTTACTCAAGTTGACACAGTTAACTATCACAATTCTTGTCTTGTTCCTGATTTTAGAGGAAAGCTTTCATTTTTTTTCCATTTAATGTGATGTTGGCTGTTGGTTTGTTATAAATGGACTTTATCAGATTCAAGTAAGATCAAATCTACTTTTTCAGGATTTTTATCAAGAAGGGGTGTTAGATTTTGTCAGAGGTTTTTCTGCATCTGTTCTTATAATCATGTGGTTTTTGTCTTTATTTCTGTATGTGGTGTTACATTTGTGGATTTGTTGAACCATTCTTGCAATCCTGTAATTAAACCTGTATCATCACGATGCATGATCTTTTTGATGATTTACTGCACTCTCCTTGCCAGTAGCTTGGTGAAGATTTTTGCATCTATGTTTATTAAGTAGAATGACCTGTAGTTTCCTTTTTTAGTTGGGTCATTGCCTAGATTTTGAAAAAGAGTGATTTTTGGCTTCCAGAAATGAGTTTGGAAAGTACTCTTCCTCTTTCAATTTCGTTGAACAGTTTGAGGAGCATTGTGATGTAATGTCCTTAACAGTTTTGCAGAACTCATTAGTGAATCAATCAGGTCCTGGGCTACTGTTAGTTGGTAGGGATTTCTTTCTTTCTTTCTTTCTTTCTTTCTTTCTTTCTTTCTTTCTTTCTTTCATTCTTTTGTTCTTTCTTTTACTGTCTGAATTTAAATGCTTATTATAGAATTGTTCAATATTTGATGCCTTCTTGGCTTAGTTTTGGCAACTTGT
Organism: Dasyprocta punctata; assembly: GCA_004363535.1. NCBI lineage: Eukaryota > Metazoa > Chordata > Mammalia > Rodentia > Dasyproctidae > Dasyprocta > Dasyprocta punctata. The sequence continues at coordinate 42,634 of RJWM01015261.1, forward strand.
ATGAGTCTAGAAATCTGTCCAGTTCTTCAAGGTTTTCTAATTTGTTGGAATACAACTCTCACAGTAGTTAAGAATTATCTTCTGGATTTTAGTGCTGTCTGTTGGGATTTCACTTTTTTCATTTCTAATTTCATTCATTTCTCTTTAACTTTTGGTAAGTTTGGCTAAGAATTTGCCCTGTTTTTTGTTGTTTCAAAAAACTAGCTTTTAGATTTGTTAATTGTTTGTGTATTTTCATTTCATTTTCATTAATTTCTGATGTGATATTTATTTTTTTCTCCTTCGTTATGATTTAAGCTTGGATTATTGTTTCTTCTCAAGTATCTTCAAGTTTTTCATTATTTTATCTATCTGTTCTTGCTCTTTTTTTCTAAAGTGATCTTAGACTACAATGAGCTCTCCTCATAGGACTGCTTTCTTTGTATCCCGTAGGTCTGGTGTGTTTTATTGGCACTGTCATTTACTTCTAGTAACTGTTTAATTTCTTCCTTGATGTTTTACGTGACCCATTTGGTATTCTAAAGTGTGTTATTAAGTTTCCAGATGTTTTTGAATTTTTTGTGGCTTTTCCCCGTGGTTGATTTCTAGTTTCATTGCACATTAGTCTGATAGTAAACATATGTTTATATTTATTTAAATAGGTTTTGTGGTCTAGTATGTGATTTCTTTTGGAGAAAGTTAATGTGTGGCAGGGAAGAATTTGTACCCTGTTGTGGTAGTGTAGAGCACTCTTGAGATATCAATTAAGTCCATATGTTCAAGAGTGTGCTTCAGCTTTGAAATTTCTTTTTTTTTTTTATTGTTTTGTTGAACCACCCCTTTGCAAAAGTTGAATATTGAGATGGCCTGCTATAATTATATTAGTGCTTATTTGATCTTTTATGTCTGGGAGATTTTGTTTTTTGAAGTTAGGTCCTCCAGAATTCAGTGCATATACATTTACAGATTTTATTTCTTCTTGCTGGATTATTCCTTTAACTAGTATGCAGTAATCTTTTTGTCTCTTTTGATTAGTATTAGCTTGAAATGTACTTTGTCCAAGATTAAAATTGCTACTCCTACTTGTTTTGGGGGCCTAATGCTTGAAATCTTGTTTTCCATCCTTTAATGTTTAGTCTATGAATATATTTTTGTATTAGATGAGTTTCTTCAGTGCAACAGACTGTTGGATTTTGTTTTTTGATCCAGCCTGTCAATCTGTGTTTTTTAATTGGACAGTTGATGTTATTAATACTGTGAGTTATTAACAAAAGGTATTCGTTTATTTCTATCATTGGACTCTTTTGATGACCCCCTTTTTTATTTTAAAAAAGCAAAACAGAAAAAAAAGGATAGAAACAATACAGAACTTCAAAAAATAGTAGGAAATTAACACTAATTAATATATTGCATATTGTTATCTTAGAAGTAGTTGTTCCAGTTAAAAGATTTAGGCAGAATAGATATTGTGGTAATGAAAGGGAAAGAAAGTGCTCAAAAGGACACCTTTGTTTTTCATTTCATATTTTAGTTTATTCTATTATCTATTGCTTTATGTATTCATTCCATCTTGATATTCAGTTTTCACAGTTTCATCATATATGTGTACAATATTCTTGCGTATTCTCTGGAGTGCTGGTTTGGTTTCATAAACATCTTGAATATTCTCTTTCATGAAATGCCATTATTTCTCTATCTTTTTTTGTTTTTAAGAGAATAAAACCAAACAAAATAAAACAGAATAAAGCCAATCAAAACAAAACAATGAAGTTGCTATGGGATCTCAAAATAAGGTAATAGGAAATCAATAATGGCTGCCATAATGCATCTTGTTACTTTCAAAATAGCTGTACATACCATCAGACATATTAAAATCAAACCAAATAAGACAGAAGAAAAATAATAAAAACAAGACAGTGGAAGCAATACAGGATTTCAAAACAAGATAATAGGAGATCAACAATGGTTCCCATGCCTTCCGTTAGCTTTAGAATAGCTACCCATACAATCAGACATAGTAAGAGCAGGGTGTGGTGGCGCATGCCTTTAATCCCAGCACTCGGGAGGCTGAGGTAGGAGGAGCGTTGTGAGTTCGAGGCCGGCTTGGGCTACAAAGCGAGCGCAAGGCCGGCCTGAGCTACACAGTGCAACCCTGCCTCAAAAAACCAGGGCCGGGAGTTTGGCTCAGTGACTTAAGCGCCTGTCTGCCAGGCGCGAGGTTGTGAGTTCAATCCCAGGTGCTGCAAAAAAAAAAAAAACAAAACAATCAGACATAATAAAATCAACCAAAACAGAGCAGAATAAAATGAGTCAAAACAAAACAATGAAAGTAATATAGAATTTCAAAACAAGATAATAGGAAATCAACAATGGCTACCACAATATATCTTATTATCTTCAAAACAGTTGCTCATGTCACCAGATATAATAAAATCAAACCAAGCAAAACAGAATAAGACTAATCAAAACAAAACAATAAAATGATACAGGACTTTAAAACAAAACAATAGGGAACCAACAATGGCCACCACTTTCTCTTTTTAGATGATTCCTCCCCTTTCACTTTCAAATATCTATGTACATTTTGGATCCTACTAGCTCCTTAAGGTTTTTATACTAGGGAGACAGCATGATGTTCACTTCTGTGAGTCCAAACCATTTCACCCAAGACCATGGTCATGAGTTGCATCCATTTACCTACAAAAGCCTCATGTTTATCCTTCTTTGTAGCTGAGTAGTTTTCCTTTTTATAAAAATGTCATATCTTTCTTATTCATTCTGCAACTAATGAGCAAGCTACCTCTGATTTTTTTCTGGTTCCCTGTCCCATGGAGCATTGTTTTCTCTCCTTTGACTTTCAGTCTGTGAATTTCCTTTTGAGTTAAATTGTTTCTTGTGTACCACATATTGATGGATCTTGCATCTTGATCCACTCTGCCCACGTTTCTTTTTATTGGTGAATTGAGGCCATCTACATTAGTGGTTATGGCTAACATGCTCTGGTTTGTCTCTTCCATGCCATTGGCTCCCTACTTTTCCCCTCCATTCACATGTCTGCCCCACTTGGTGATCCCACTCTGCTGCTGTTCCTGGGACTGTGGTCACTTTTATCTCTTTCTCTAGAATATCCTTCAGTAGTGCTTGTGGGTTGCTTTGGTGGTCATGAATTCCTTCAGTTGTTCTTTGCCATGGAATTATCTTATTTTCCCATCAATTTTGAAAGATAGTTTTGCAGCTTACATCAATCTGGGTTGGAAGTTGTTTTCTTTCAGGACTTGAAAAACTTCACTCCAACCTCTTTTTGAGCTGATGGTTTGGCCTGAGATGTTTCTCACGCATCTGATGGATTTTCCTTTACAGGTGATCTGTTTCTTTTCTCTAACAGCCTTTAATATTCTGCTTTTGTGCTAAATCTGTGGGACCTTGATTATGATATGTCTAGGTGTAGATTTATTTTGGTTATGCTAGTTGGAGTTATATATGCCTCACTTATCTGCATGTCAGATCCTTTTCCCATGCTTGGGAAGTTCTCAGCTATTATTACTTCTGTAAATTGTCTCTTTATGTCATTTGTGTTGACATCTGCTTTTTCATTGACACCTGTCACTCTTAAATTATTTTTCTTTGCATCGTCATGCAGCCACTGAATTGTTATTTCCTGGTTCCTTGTTATTTTTAAGAGATCTTTCCTTTCACAATCTCTAGCTGCCATCCTGTCTTCAAGGTCTGAAAGTCTATTTTTAGTTTCTTGCAAGTGGTTTTGCCAGCATTCAATGAAGTTTTTAATTTCCTGAATATCTCTTTGAATCTGTTTCATTCATTCCAATTCTTCTCTATATTGTTCATTCAAAGTTTCCCTCATTCTCCTATGCTCCTTTTTTTCTTCTTTAGATATGCTCAGCAACCCTTTTATCATGTTTGTCATTTCTTCTTTTTTTTTTTTTTTTTTTTTTGCGGCACCGGGGATTGAACTCACAGCTTCGCTCCTGCCAGACAGGCGCTTAAGCTGCTGAGCCAAACTCCCGGCCCTGGTTTTTTGAGGCAGGGTCGCACTATGTAGCTCAGGCCGGCCTTACGCTCACGTTGTGGCCCAAGCCGGCCTCGAACTCACAACGCTCCGCCTACCTCAGCCTCCCGAGTGCTGGGATTAAAGGCGTGCGCCACCACGCCCGGCTGTCATTTCTTCTTTAACCTAAGATATTATTTCTGATCTGATTTCTTTTATATCCTCATGAAGTAGTTTCTTTACTTCAGTTGCCACCATCCTAGAAATTTCAGGTGTGTCACTTCCACTGTCTATGTCCATATCTCCTGGACTTGTTCTGTTTGTCTGTATGCCAGAAATTGCCTTTTGCTCCTTCATCTTGACATTTGCCTAGGTTTCTCCAGATAACCAGGTTGTGGGGTCCCAGGAGCTTCCCATGTTGGCTATCCATCCACAGTATAGGAGGATAGGTTAGGTACTTGGATTTCTGCTAACCCAGGCTCCCCAGGAGGCAGTGGGGTTTGGGGAAGGCTCCTCTAGACATTCATGTCTTCTCCAAGGCATGGCTGGCTGGTTCTCCTGGCTTGCACTGGTTACCCGTAAGAGTTCCAGTGGTGACTGGAATGCTTTCTGGGGTTGGGCTGGCTGCTTCTCCCTTTCAGTGCTGGCTAATCACAGGAGAGTCCTGATGGCAGCTGGAGGGCACACTGGGGCTGGGCTCTCTCTATCTTTTTGGAAGGAAAATTTTAATCTGAAAGTTGTTTGCTTTTAGGGCTTGAAATACTTTACTCCAGGATATTCTGGCCTTGGAGTTTGTGTAAAATCTGCTATAATTTTAATTAATTATAATATTAATTCTAATAACCGTTAGAATTAATGTGATTATTTGCTTTTTTCTGACCACTTCTAGAATTCAAGTTTTTTTTCTTTTTTTGTCACTGGGGATCAAACTCACAACTTCCTGCCTGCCAGACAGGCGCGTAAGCCATTGAGCCAAACTCCCAGCCCTAGTTTTTGAGGCAGGGTCGTACTATGTAGCTCAGGCTGACCTTGCACTTGCATTGTAGCCCAAGCCGGCCTCGAACTCACAACACTCCCCCTACCTCAGCCTCCTGAGTGCTGGGATTAAATGCGTGCGCCATTATGCCTGGTTAAAATTCACGGTTTTTTTGCTGGAAATTTGACACCTTAATTAAAATGTGTTTTAGAGAAGTTTTTTTTTTTTTAAGAGAAAATAGATACAGAACATAGAAACAAAAATCAAAAAAGACAGACAAACAACAACAACAGATCTGATACGATAACATTGTAGGTTTACACACTGAGGTGGTTGAAGTTTGACAGTAGTTACAATATTGCATATCGTTACCTTCCTAGGGGTTGGGCATATTGACAGATATAGACATGTAAGATTTATCAATTCAGATATATTAACTTTTCTTTTTCAATAGCTATTGTATTTAGCAATACGGTTTTTTAAACTATCTTATTTATGCATATTTATAAATTTATGTCTTTTTCCTTTTCTCTTCCTTCCTTCCTTTCCCCTAAGAATACCTCTTGTTATTATTGAAATAACTACCCCTAACATCAGGTCTAATATAACCAAGCGAAATAGTTCAGAGTGAAACCAATAAAGCATGAAAGAATGGTCATACTTAAGAGAAACAAAAAACTAAAGAG
>RJWM01015262.1:0-48263 GCA_004363535.1 Dasyprocta punctata
GAAAACATATTTTTTAAGATGTGTATTATTAATGACACAATGAAATCTCATTAGTGGATGGGGTTGATAGATGTGGTTTATCTAACATTAAGCAGAAATTGACATCTTGAGGGGAGTATCAAGATTCTGTGATCCCAGACACTGATATTGAACAGGCAGGGGCCAGGAGCAATCCACTATTGATTAGATGGTGCAAGTAATTATATTTACCGAGCCGTTTTATTGGGTGGGGCAGAAGGTGAGGTGGTTCTTCTTTAGAGTAGAGAGAGAGCAATCAACAAAGATGTTGTCAGTGAGAGCCCCAGAGCCAGCGTGATTTTCTCAGGCTTTCCTCTGGCCTTGCCCTGGTACTAATCATTAGTTAGTAGTGCAGCATATGCTGGAAAATTCCCAGAGCATTTGTGGTCTAAATACCTGTGTTTTCTAGCAGTTTCCTGATGTGTTTTGTACTAGGGCTACACCCTTGCATTTATCCAATCCTCACTCCAACCCTCCCCCACCACTACCAGGGTTGCCACTGCTACCACCATCACCACTATCACCATTACCATTACTTTTACTATTATTATCATTACCACCACGACACCACTATCACTATCATTGCTAGCACCACCATTACCACTACCACTACAGTCACCATTATTATCACCATCGCCACTATTACCACTATCACCACCACCACCATCTCACCACAAATATCACCAGGAGCTGTGCCGTTAACATGACCAGCATGAGTAGAATCAGCAGCAACAGCAACAGCAGCACTGTTACCACCATTGATGCTACCATCTCCACAGCCATCACTATCATCAGCCTTTACCAACACTCTCAACATCGACACAAGTATCACTCATCACCAGCACCACCATGACCAGCAAGTATTGCCACTGCTCCCACTACTGGTACTACTACTGCCACAGCCACCACCACCATTCGCACTACTATACTCATGGTCATTAACAACATCACTGACACTAACACCAGTGCCACCAACAACAGCACCACTGTGCTACCAAAGAGGAAGCAGCAGTCTTAGAAGTTGACAGCCATGGGTTTGAGCTTCTGCCCTGCCATACTGGCATTGCTTCCTGACCCAGAGGACTGTGATGGTTAAATGAATAAAAACCAAAAGTTGCTGAGCACAGAGCAAGCATGTAGTAAATGGGAGGCAGTGTGTCTGATCTTTCATATAATGAGTTCTTAGCTTTCTAGTTCCTGATGCCTTTTCCTATATCAATGGAGAGTATGAACTTTGACTTCCCTCCCTCCTTCTATCCTCTCTTCCTTCCCACCTCCTTTTTTCTAGATCCTTTGGTTCTGAGACTGAATCATTTATGAAATGTTTTCATTCCTCAGAAATGCATTATCTCAACTAGTTGGTGAATTCCTTGAGGGAAGACTCATGTCTAACCTGCTCCACCACATTCTTATCTTGGTGCCTGGCAATTGGTAGAGGGCTTAATGGGCTTTGATTGAACAGTCATATAGATCTATACAAATAAGGCCTTTATATATATTGGGCCTAAAGGTAGATTTTATTTTTTCTATTAGAAGTTAATTCCATAAGTAACAAATACTCAAAGATATTCCTATAAAGAATTTCTTCACAGCATTGTGTACAATGACCAAAAAAGAGGGTCTGGGGATTTAACTTAGTGGCACAGTGCCTGCCTGGGAAGTGTGAAGTTCTGAGTTCGATTCCAGGTACCTCCCCCAGAAAAAAAAAGGCTAAAAAAAGGAACTAAATGTCCATCAAATCAAGAATCGGTTAAATGTGTTACTCTTCATTTATTTAATTAAATATTATTCAGGTATCTTAAAAATAAAATGAAAGCCAGAGATATAGCTCAGTGGCATAAGTGTCTGCCTGGCAAGTGCAAAGTTATAAGTTTGATTCCTGGTTCCAAAAAAAAAGTAAAGTATATTTATGACAAGATTATTTACAGAATATTAGTAAATTTAAAAGGAAGACACAAAAGTAGCAATATGGCATGGGCCCTTTTTTGGCCTGTGTTTACTTTAGTGTGTTATGTATAAGGGCAGAGAGGGATCTACAGATAGAAACCACGGAAGCAGTGTGGAGGGATGGAGAACGATTGGTCAGCACCTTACTCTCTGCTAGAGGGGAGATTGCTGATAATTTTCTTTTTTATATCTTTCTATTCTCTTTTGGATCAGTTTTAACAATGAATGATCATTACTTTCATAATCACCAAATAAAGCACTAATAGTACAGCAATTATGTTTTGATGTGCTCACTCTGTTCTTTTTCCAAGTGTGACTCCTTTGCCAAGGTCACAAATGTGCCCAACCCTGGAGAAATGCAACTGAGTGCTGTGAGGATGCCCAAGGAAATTCAAAGTGAATGAAATACCAGGTGGTTATGGACCTTTCCAGTCCGGAGGAGCAGGGAGTATGGGAGCTGTTTGTCCCTGACAGGAAACCCCTGCTGACTTCAAACATTCAGCATGGGTTTCTTTTTTTAAGGTCACAGGACTTACTGCCTGCAGAGTGTGTCATGCCACATCCAAGCCCTTCCAACGTTTAGAAACATGCGCCTGTGTCCTAAGACAAGAATAGGAAATGTTCTCCAAACATCTACCTTCACTGGCCCTGCCAGAAGGTGTCTGTGTCATCTTGTCTGTGGCAGTCCCATCTTTTCCCACTGATCCTTGGAACAGGGAGTGAAGCATGCTGTTCTTTGGATAAGCTCGTGTCAACAGGTTGTAAGACAGAGTACATTGTTGACACATCTCAGTAGTCCCTGGGTTCTATTTGGAAAATAGATTTCCGAAGCACAGATGGAATCAGTTTCAGTCCTCAAAATGTTTATTTTTAACCTGCTATGTGGCAGACACAGTAGCAGCAATTGAAGATAAGAGAATTTCATTCATCCATTCATTCGTTCAACAAACATGTATGGGGCACCTCCATGAGCCAGGCACTGGGCTATACGCTGTGGACACAGAGAAGGACAATGAGACCCAGAGAGGATGAGCCATGAACAGATCATCTGATTACCCTTGTTCCTGACACATGAGGCATTCAGTGAGCGAGGGACTGTGTGGCTCTTCAAGGATGCAGAGTAGACTCTGCTGTGGGACTGCCCCAGTCCCAGAGTTCCTGGTGCTGACTCAAGGAAATCTTCTTTTTTCAGGAAAGTATCTGCACTAATTTTTAAACTCATGGTAGCCCCTCTGTGTACATGGGGATGGGTTCTATATACAGGAGGAAGCATGGAATAGGTGTAGGGAGAAAATAACCAGATGCTCAGACCTAAGGGGGAAAATCAAGCACATCTAATTCTTAATAGGCCCACAGTTAATGGCCTTCCCAAACTACTTTAAAAATTATTTCAAAATTGATTAACCCTGACTTGCACAGTCAGTAAATCTCCATGGGGCCCTCTAGAGGGGACTGGGTTGAAAGACACTTACCAAAGGGAAGCAAGATGTGATTTGAACTATGTATTTAAACTATGCATCAGTCAGCACTCCATCACTATGAGGAAATACCTGAGGCAATGCATGTATAAAGAGAAAAGGGTTATTGTAGTTCATGGTGGTGAAATCCAGTCCATGATGAAGAGGCTCCCAATGCTTTGGGCTTCTGGTGAGGAAGCACATCAGGAGAGGAAAATGTGATAGAACAAACTGTTCACTTCATCGGCCAGGAAGCAAAACCAAACCAAACCAAACCAAACAAACCAAAACAACAACAACAAAAACAAAATAAAAATAACAAAACAAAAACAAAAAGGCAGGAAAGGAAGAGCTAGATGGAGGTCTTGCAATCCCCTTCAAGGACACACCCTCTGTGACTTAAATATCTCCCATTAGACCCAACCTCTTAAAGGTCCCACCACCTCCTAATAGCACCCCTTCCCCACAGGGCATCAAACCTTTAACATATGAGCCTTTGGGCGCCACTACCTGTCATCAAACCACAGCAGGTGAATGCACGGTGCAGAGAGGCCCTCCTTCCCATACAGAGTGGCACGCCCTTCCTCCTCCTGGGGAGCTGAACCTCCAACTCCTCTCCAGCCAGGCCTTGGAGCGAGAGGTGCCTCTTCTCCAGGCTCTGGAAGCAGAACCCTGAAAGCATGTCCTCTTTGCATCGCTTTGATGGGAAGAGGAACTCAGATAAAGGAAACAGATACCTATCTGCTGTTGGGAAGCTTTGTTTCCACAAATGATCTATGGTTCCAGAGGAGGAGTTAGAAAACAAATTATTGTGTCTCTTGCCCCGGACAGGTCTTTAGTGGTGCCGACTGCAGAGAGGAGATGGGGGAGATTAGCGGGTACCTCACAATAGCTCTGCGGTACAGGAAAAGTGTCTTAAGTTTATCTATTGTTAAGTGATATAATTTATCGTCGCTGAGGGTTAAGGAGCAATCCCAGTTCTTTCCTACTTCTGGAACAGAGATTTATAAGATGATGCCCAAATTTAGACATTGAGGCGCTGCCGGCAGAAATGGCCCCAAAGGCGCATGGCTGTGTGTGCTGGAAGCCAAGTCAGTCACAGAGCTAATTTGAGGCTCTCCTCAGAAACTATATTTGCTTTCTGAGTGCATGGTGAGTTTTCATTGGGGCTCTGACCAGCTGACAGCTATGCAAGTTTGTAGATACCAGTAATTGCATATAGATAACCTTGATGGTTGACCTCGTCAGAGCCAGGCCTGGCTGCTTTCCATTGTTTCTGGTTTTGCCAGTTGATACTAAACTGCTGCTGGATGAATTTATATATTAAGAATTTGCAGCGGTGGGAATTGCTTATCATTCCCTGGTCTATCCTGTAAGCTTCTATTTACTTGACGTAGTGAGCTGGGAATAAAAACCGTGATTTGACTGTTCAGTCTGAGCGGCAGAGGGTGGTGTGTTGGAAAAGCTTTATTAATTTCTAAAAACAAAGGAAGGTGTGGGGGAGAGCATGCTTTTGCTTTATCTGAATCGTGAAGAGAGGCCTTCATCTCACCAAGCCACTGGGGCTGTCTGAATTGGTTCCCGGTCGTCTTCTTAGTGTTTAATTTAACTTAAAAGCAGAGTATGAATTGAGCCCCACACGGTTGCCAGCATGAAGCTCCTGCGTTTTAAGGGAAGTGTTGGAAGCCATACAGAATTTATGTTTAATTCAGAGAGATGCTTTAAAAAGTCTCTAAGAGAGAAAGGTGACTACAATCCTGTGGCGAGGGGACAGCAGGTGACAGAGCCACATAAAGAGAGGGGTTCAAGTTAGGCAGAGTGTCTGCCTCTGACTGAGTGGCTATTTAGGCACAGACTCGCCTGCAGAATATTAATGCCTGGGACTTCATGGTGGGCTCTAAGGCTGTCTCTACTTTCTTTTTACTCTCTACTCAATTGTTGAAATGTCAACAGTGAACATGGATCACTTTGCAATCAGAAAAAAAATAAAAGAGAGAGAAAGAAAGAAAGAAAAGAAAAGAAAAGAAAAGATGAAACTGTTGAGAAGAATATTTTCTAGAAACCGTGTTCCCAGTCTTTTGGAAACTGATCTGTATTTCTTCGGGCTCTCCTTCCACGGGCTTTGAACTTTGCAGTTGGTGCAGAGAGGGGTTAGGCAAAGATAAGTCCATGTCTCCGTCAGAGATGGAGGGACAGAGGGTGGAATCACTGACAGAAGCGGAGGAAGAATAAATACAAGCCAAAGAATTGCCCAAGTTGCCACGGTCGAACTAGCGGAATATTGGCGGCTAATAATGCAGGGTCGATTTGGAGGTCTGGGCTTGGGCAATGGTGGGGGCGGGAGCTCCAGAGGCCTGGCTGCCAAGCGACTGTGTGTCACTGTTCAGCTGAGGGATCAGCCTTTGATGCTTTCAACATCAGAACATCAGAGCTGTTCTTCATCCTGAGAAGGAAGGTTCAGGTTAGTCAGCCAGGGCAAATAGCTCAAGGGAAATTTCATTTTCCCTTTGTCGGGCCCCCTGCTTTCATCTGCTGGGGATGTACATTCTGACTACCACACGGAGAGAAGAAGGCTTGTTGGACCCAGGCGGGCACAGCCAATTTGGGGCCTGCGCAGGGAGCAGGTGCCCACTTGGGCACTGAAGGCTATCTGAGGAGCCTGGACACAGGTCAACCCTGGAGGAAGGGGTCACTGCAGGCCCGAGGGAAGCTTTCCATCCCATTCTCTGCAGTCACCATGGGGCCTGACTGGGGAATTTTTCAGCCCTGTCCAATCTGGCCTCCTTTCCATCAAGGACGGCCCTGTGTGTGTCTGTGTCACTGATGGTGGCATGTTTCCTTGGAAGGAAGGGGCCAAAGGCATGCAAGGAAGCCACTGTAATCAGTGCCACCTTGACATTGTTACCTGTGGTGAATGGAACCAGAGGTCCTGGGTTCAAATTCAGATTTTCCCCCATTCACTGTTTAACCCTGAGTGACTTACTTCATTGCTCTCTTACTTCTCCCATTTTAGAATGGATATGGGATTAGTATCTGCCCTGTGGGGTTGTTGTGAAGACCAGATATGAGTTCATGTATACACAGTGCCAACTGTTCTGGCTGGCCTTAGAAAGGGGCACATGAACATCAACTATCATTAAAAATATCCATTTGATATCCATTTGAACACAGTCCAGAAATTCTCAATATTTTAAAAGCAACTGCAAAAGATGATGTGAAGCACAAATAATGTTTATTAAGCAAAACTGTGATTGCAAAAAAAAAAATTAATACAGCTTAGCCAACTTTCCTATCCACCCCACAATGAGTGTTGAGCATGGTGTGTTTTTGAGTAATATGTTTCTTTTGCAGGAATGACCTCTGCTGGGACTCAGTGCTTGGGAGATTCAAATTCTCTACGTGAGGCAGGGTCTGCAGGGAGAGAGAAGGGGCTGGAGGATGGATGTGAGAGAGGAGAGAGCAGATTTTATGCAGGGATGAAAAGGAAGCCAGGGACCTGGAACCCTTTGGTCTGGAATGAAGTGGTGGTCAGAGGAAGAACGATGGCAAGGTAGAAAGAGCCACCAGATTGTGAGATTTCAGCAGACCACCACTGCTATCTCAGAGGTCTGCTGAGGACAGGTGTGGTGATTGGTAAGGTGGGGAGATGAGCTTGACCTTGGGATCAAAATGATTTGCCCTTCAGTCTGCTGAATGGTATCTGTGAAATTTGGAGGTCCCAAGTGTTTGCAGGAAATATGTTCCGAGTGTTGAGTGACAGCAGGTGGCCTGAGACTGACTGGGGAGAAGGAGGAGAGATACAATTGCCACAGGGGAGCTCTGACTCCTCCTGTGGGAGCCCAGAGTGGCATCAGTGTCAGCCAGGGGACCCACACCACAAGAACTGTGACTGGTGAGCCTCCATCCCTCAGGACCACAAAAGCATGAAAATCCTGTAACTACCACTTGAAATGATTAATTTATTCAATCAACAACATTTATTGGATATCAGCTACATGTAGGGAACCATGTATGCAAGGTGGTAGAAATAGTTTTCTTTAGAGCTTGAATTATCTACAAGCTCACATCCAAGGCTTTTGTGCCAAGAACCAACGAGGAAAGAGTTCAAAATGCAGATTCCTGGGCTTTAATCAAGGGCTTCCCATCCAGTGATCTGAGCACAGGGCCTGGGCATCTGCGGCTGAACAAATGCGGATGTTGCCCGTTAAGGTCAATGGGGCCTAATATGTTATTTGTCTATCTAGCTACCATTTCCTGAGTACTCACTGCTTCCCCGGCACTGGGTTAGGCACCTTGACCTCAAATCACTCCTGGCTATTCAAAAGGGTTGGCCTCAGCAGCCATCCAAGTTTCTGTTTCAAAAAGTTGCTTTTGAAAAAAAAAATCTGAAACAAGAGGTAGAAACACAGCCCCTGTTCACTGGTCTATTTGGTTCAGCTGTTGTAAAGTTTACAGTGGACAAAATTTACACAACATATACCATGAGCCAGCATGTTTCTAAGTGTTATGCCTACTTTATTTAATCATTAGTTTGTGCAGCAACCTATGAAACTGGTGTTATGAGACAGAGCCCATTTTACAGATGAGGAAACTGAGTCATGAGAAAGGTTGCTTATCCAGGCTGTGCAGCTAGAGAAGTGAGCCTGACTTTTGCCCTGACAGTCTAGTTCACTAGCCTGTGCACAGAATGAAAGAAGCCTCTGGTCTGTGCGATCCTTCCTGTCAGATCTCAGCTGGCTCCTTTAAACTCAAGGTTTCAGAAACTCTTTGGAATTCTGCTGTTTGCTGGTCAGAACCTGCCTTTGGCGCAGATCACCCCGAATGAATCTTGGCTCCTTTTTTCATTCATAGCGTGAACTTGGTCAGGCTCCTTGATCTGTTTGTGCCTTAGTTTCCTCATCTAACAAGTGAAAGTTTGAGGATAGTACTTAGCTCACAGGTGTCATGATTACTTTTGTGCAGATTGAAGGCATTAACTCACTGCAAGCCCTTCTCCTCCTGAGGTGGCTGCTGTTTACAGCATTGCACAGTTTTGCTGCATAGCCTCAATAACGTGAGGTGGGATGAGGTGGTGCTGATGAGCAGCATGACTGGCGATGGCTTGGCTGAGTCTCAGATAGTAATTGGAAAATTAAAAACAAGTGAACAGCAACAAAGACGAGAGTTTGGAGAAATGAGTTTGGCTGGCGTGGATTCAGTGGAAATGTGACTCTTACAAATTAGAGAAGCTCTTCTTGTAGTCAGGAAAATAGTTGGAAAATGATGGGGGGTGGCCCCTGAGGGGAGGGGTGGAAGGGGTCCTAAGGCTTGCCTCCCACAGAAACCAAGTTCTAAGGAGCTAGCATAAAGCGCTGACCTTCACTATGGGTGAATATGGCGGCCTGACGCCTTCACGAGGCGTGGGTGAAACTCACCAAAGCTTAATCCCTGGGGGAAGAGATGGCAGTGTGGTGCTTTTTGGCTGCAATACCAGTATCTTTTGTCATCTCAAAAGTCTGAACTGTGGCTCAGGATTTTCCCACAGTGAAGGAAATGTTTTTATTCCCATCCCTCATGGGTGGGTTGGATCCAACAGAAATGTTGCTGCTTCTGTAAATGGCCCTGAACTCTAGTATTCCAATGTTAGCTCTTTCCCAGTGGCTGGGCTACTGCTTTCTGTCACCTCAGCTACTGCCCCTTGGGACTCCCAATGTCCTGAAAAGGGGATTTCTTGGTGTTTAGCTCATAAAGCATATAAGTGCTTAGCATTGTGGAGACTGCCAAGAATCTGCAGAAGTTTGCTCCATCTTCCTCCTCCATGAAAAATGACAGCTTCTTTGGAGTACTGAGGTAATGCCACTCCTCCAGGTCTAGCACTAAGGGCTCTGCTGTGCCATGAAGCAATTTTCCTTTCTGTGGAAGATGTAGGAGTCACGTTCCAAACTCCTGCTGAATAATTCTGAGGCATCTGCAGAGATTCCAAAGCAGTCACTGTGCTCTGTTTACCAACACAATTAAACCCGACCATTCCCTGCTGCAATACAAATATAATCATATCTACTTAACGTCAGCCGATTAAGTCATTGGGGCTGCAAAAAAATGCTAAATGGATATTAATAACCAACCCAGAAGTGAGTCATTTGAATGGAGTGGAATATCCTGGCAGGTTCGTAAGCCTGAAGGCGCAAAAGTTCACACCTTCCCAACACTGCTATAAAACACTGCAACATTACAACTTTTCAACCATATCTAAAAGGCCAATTTAGGTTTATTCCCATCCGCGTTTATGGCCACGGTTCAGCAGGTGTAAAGCGGTAATAGCCGCCGTCCAGCTCTGGGTGGATGCCAGCACAGATGTGTTCAGTCAAATGACTAATTGAAAACCTTAGACAAAATCAGCAGCTTGGCCATTTTGCCTGCATAATAAAACAGTGCTGATAAAGGCAGTGGAGAAAAAAATCCACCCATCTCATCATCAGTGCCATTAACAATCATGAGTAAAGATGAAAACAACGCATGGTTTATTCTGCAAATGAAGGCATAGGCATATAACTAGATGGTTTCCCAGGGGCCCATTACCCATTTTAATAATACATCAAGGAGCCTGAGCAAACAGTTTGTATGTGCAAACCAAACAGAGCAAACTATTTACAGTTACCGCATACAGAGACAACTCCCAGCACTCTGGATTTAACAAATTTATAAAGGTACATAACATGATAGCTATTAGCAAAATTAAAAGAGAACCATTATAGACTTAGAGGCTGCTCTGCTCACCAGCGAAGAAGGAACACTAACACCAACTTCCAATTCAGGAGTCTCTCCCCCCACCGTCCTTCTTTTTTTTTTTTTTTTTTTCCTTTCCTTCAAGAGAGCAACCCGACTTGGAGTCAAATTATGTGCATGAATAATAAAATACCATCTAATTAAAAACTGTAGTTAAATATGCAAAAATTAATGGTAATGAGATTGTGCAATACCTCCGAGTATAGGCACTTTATGAATTACTCACAAGAGCTCCTTTGCTTGACCTAAACAGAAAATAACAGAAGTGAATTTGCACATTCTTGGTCCTGATGCCCTTTGATGCTTTGGAGTGGAGCAGTACATGGCCAACCAGAAGCAGAAAAGTGACCCAGCAAGAGCATTCGCTTCTTTTTGAGGATTCCAAAAATTGGAAAGGATAGGGTAGGTATTGTGCAAAAGAAGGCTGGGCAGGCATCAAAGCTTTAAGGCTGCCGTCTCAAAGTTGGAAGGGTCTTTTCACACACTGAGGATGGCTGGACAGACTCCCAAAATAGGACACAAGTGGAAAGATCTATCTTTGGACCCATTTAGGCGTGTTTCTCTGTAAGATCTCAAGAATCTTCTTTACCTTCCTAGTCACCAATGCAAATTTCACCCACACTGTGAATTGTACCAAACGGTACTAAGAGAGCATTCTCATGTCAGTACTATTGCCCAAGACAAGAAGTGCTTCAGAAACTTCTTCTCAAGGGGTGGTCTGCTTTTCCCTCTTGTAGTTTCTGAAGCCTTTGCTATATTGTCAGCACAAGCTCTTGACTGTATTTTCCCCTGCCTTATTTAAAGACACTCCTAGTCACCTTTCGGCTTTGAGTCCCCCATTAGGGAATGTTTCCACCTCCTGAGCACAGTACCTGACATTCCCATTTGAGGTAGGAGGCCAGATCTGACCAGTGCCTTTGCTTAGAGTTCTCGTGTCTCACCTACCTCCAATCTATATTTCATATCTCTAAGACTGGGGATTCTGAGGAAAGTTAAGGACAAACAGAATGACAGCGTCCTTTGAGAGGGAGACGTGATCTTGGTACAGCAGGTGAGTCAGGCCCATGCAGCACCATGCCAACTTTTGCCTCCCATCTGTTGAAATGGAGGCTGACATAGTGAAAGGCAAACATTCTTTGGGGCATTGTTTCTCATTCAGATGAAGAGGATGGGAAAGTTCTCTCTCAGCATCTTCTTGAACATTCCTATGTCATCCTGTGGATGACAAGTGTTTCTCATCAACTGCGTGGGGATTCCTGCTAACTGATACCTGCTCCACAGCCCTGTGTACCAAGAAGCTCATCAGCTATGCAATCTCTGTAGTGATGTCACCTGAGCGATAACTTTGCTCATGGCCAGCTGATCTTAACTTGTTCTGAGGTTTGGATTGCATTATTTGGGTTTGATTTTTTTCTTCCTTCTGAAGAAGTCTAGGTTTCTCCCTGCCTGTCTCCCTGGTTCTGCCTGGCCCTTTGTGTTAGTAGCCAAGTTTCAGTGGTAGAAGCACAATGTAAGAATTTTTAGTGTCTGACACAGTAAAGATACAGAGTTGTACAGGCTGGGTCTTTTTAGAATTTTGGGGCAAATTGCTCTTAAGTTTAGGTGTTTTTAAAAGGCCCAGTGTTAATAAGTATGCTTCTTAGTGATTAGTTGAGTTGATTTTTCAGGTGTATCTCCCTAATGTGTGGCATTTAAGAATTCAGTCGAGGGCTGGGGATATAGCTCAGCAGCACAGCGCATGCCTAGCAAGTGTGAGGCCCTGAGTTTGATTCCCATTACAAAAAAAAAAAAAAAAAAAAAAAAAAAGAATTCAGTTGAACATACAATTCCTAGTGTCATTTAGACCTGATGTGGGGTTTTATCCTTACTGCTCTCCAGTTGTCTGACCTCGGGCAAATTTTCTCACCTCTATGATCTTCCACTTAGTCATCTATAAATGGGGATAATTATATAATTTTCCTCACTGGGTTCTAGTGTTGGTTAAATGAAAACACTTAACATAAACTAAGCTCAAAGTAAACAGTTAATGGATAGCAGTCATACTATAGTCTAACAACAACAGCGCCTGCTGGAGCTTATTTTTACTCAGTCACTTAAAACAGCCTAGGAAAAACAGATTAAAAGTTAGGGGCCCAGAAGTTTTTGCACAAAAAGAGAAATAGATGCCTTTGAAGTAAGCATAATAATTTTCGTAGCATTATACAGTTTTTAAGTTTTTGATATACATTATGTAAACTGTTAAGGTATTTTAATTTAGAATGCTTAATTACCAATGGCTTAAAATGTTAGGGCATTTGCTGTTCTTTATAAGAAGAAATCTAGAGGTTTCCAGAGGGTATTCAGATTGATTTCAGGAATAGAAATCCTTTGGCTTCCTTAGGATTCCAAGATACCTGTGAGAGGTCCAACACTCTCATCCTCTCAAAACCTATGCAAAAGAAGGAAGAGTAGATAGGGGACAGGGTGATTTTTTTGTTGTTGTTTATCTGTTTATTGAGGAAACCTTTCCCCTTGCTACCCAGCAGACTTTTCATATTGACTTCATATTTGTGTCATAGATCCATCTTTAATGCAGTCAGACAAAAGAAGAAGGGAACATCACATTTGGCTTTGATCCAGTATGGCCCATTCCCTAGAATTGGACTTACTTTTCCTGAGCACATGGCCTTTGGGACTTCTGCTGTTGAGAGAAACGGTGAGGGATGGCTGGTTAGGTTGGTAACCAAGAACATCTGCCTAGCCCTAAAATGATGGCTATCATTGTTATCATTTGACAGATACGGAAACCAAAGCTCAAGCAGATGAATGTTTCAAGACACATACAGTTTACAAGTGATAGAACTGGGTCTAGAAGACAGGTATTTCGGTTCCCTATTTTGTGTTCCTTTCTTTGCTTAACTCTAGGAGGATATTAAACTTGCTATTCTAAGATTGCCAGCAAATAGTGGATAAAAACCAAGAGGGTGAACATTGTGGCTCATCTCATGAGCTGATCAAAAGCAGGCATGTAAGTTTATCTGGAGAAAAACATCTTTCCTGGCATTAAATTTTTGGAGGAATTCATTGCAGGGATTTTTACATAACGGGCCTAATAGCATAATACAAAATGTCAAAAACAATGGCTAGGAGATGCTCTGCCACTATGAAAAAGAACAGTGCTTTTCAATATTTTGTTCTCTGTTGGGATATAAGTGAATGTCATGAACCCTGGTTTTGACTAACCTTGAAGTATTTGGCAGAGAAGTTAATCTCTATAGTAATGGAACAGATCAGGACTAATAATAGTACATTGGGAACAATTACTCAGTACATTTTTTGGCAGCGATAAGCTGGGCTTTGGATTATGTGCAATTTCTGGTGTATCATAACCACATCCTTTTCTCTCTCACTAGAAAAGGCAAATGAGTGAGAGTGAGACTATTTTATGGATTACTTTGAACTGCTTTTATTTATCTATGAGTCAATCACTTACAAAACTTCCTCAGCTATTTTTAGTTTAATTGTTATGCCTTATTCCACACCATACAATGGCAGGGGAGAGAAAAGCCTCCTTGATTAGAGCTTAATATACAGAAGAAAGCAAGTTCACTTCCATGAGAAGGTGCTTAATTAAAGAGAAAATTCTGCTGTTTCCTGATGTATGCAGAGTCATCATTCTTTAAAATTACTTTGAATAAATGTGTGTACTGTCTCAGTTGCTGGAACTTACTGCACTGGAGGAGGATAGATGCTTCCTTTCTCTCTGGCTAATATTTTGTAAGGTGCCATAATCCCTCTCAGTTATTTCTGCTTACCTACCTCTTCAGGTTCATATGACCTCTCATTGATTCATATAAAGAGGAGTTGGGTTGTGGGGAGCATGCACAAAACTCAGAGATAAGCCCCAGAGTCACTCACGGTCACCATGGAAATGCCACCGATGGGCCAGCCAGCTTCACTGCCTGGCAGAGCCTCAGAGGCAGAATGAGCTCATGACTTGGCTCATGGGTGAGCACCATCACTTACCGTGTCCTAAGAAAAATTTCCATGTTTGTTTATAAAGGAGAAAATGAAGACCTTTCAGCTGTGGGAACATGGCCTCTTGCATATCAAAGCCTTTGTCAATCTGGTTCTGGCAATGCAGAGCTATTGTTTCAACTTTTTCCTTTTAATCATGATTTTTTTCATTTCTACAAGAAGATATTGTTTATAAATAAACTTAAGGAGATATGTTATTGATTGAGGGGAATCCGTTATATAGATTCATTTGATTGGTAGTGCTTAAATCAGTGGATTGGTTATAAAGTGGGAAAATGCGAGGCACTTGTGTACAATTATTCTGTAATCATTTGTTGAACACCTACTAAATGCCTGGTATTGAGCTCATTCTTGTAAAGGATATGGCGAGGTGTGTAACAGTACTTAGTACCTGCCCTGAAGTGGTCCCGCCTTCAGGAACTGAAATTAAATGCTTGTCGGAGACAGCATGAATGAGCGTGCAGGCCAGGTGAGGACTGTAGCAAACTTGAGATCCCAGGCCTCACTTAAAGGGTGGACACTACTCAGCTTCCGTAAGATGCTGCATTTAGGAACAGTGTCCCAACATCATTAGGTCATCACATGTTATGAGAATAACTGGAAATCTAAAATTCTACATAACTTCATTCATCATTTCAATGTTAATGCTGTCATTTAAATAGAATTAAAACTCTGAAGGAAACATAAAGCCTGTCTGTCTGCTGTTTTCTCTGGATTGATTTGTTGGGTTGGCTCCGTGAAATCTTGCCTCTTAGTGGCACTCATTTTCTGTCCATTTTGTCTTGTGAAGAAATTAATTACACTTATGTCAGCCAAAAATACCTTTGGGTCCTTAAATCTTTTTTTTTTTTCCCCTCACTTTTTTTAAGATGAAAGAATTTCTGCATAATTGACCAGCATCTGCCATCGTGAGAAGCCGGCTCTCGTGAGAGATGCTGAGCTGTAGTGTGAGGGCTGTCATGCAATTCAACTCAGCCTCAGCTGCTTTTCTTCTCAGCATGTAGGAGTGAGGCTGGTGGCTGAAACCTGGTGGCAGAGGGGAGAGATGAGAAGAGGGAGAAATAAAGAGAGAGGCAGTGGAATTCCTGGAGGGTTGGGAATATACTCAAAACTGGAACCAGTTAACACACTTACGCATCTTTCAAATAATGCATTTATTCCCTCATAGATATTTACTGAGCATCTACTATAGCACAGTCTTTGTTTTAGGTGTAGGATATTTAGAGGAATAGAGCTAAGTTTCTGTTTTCATGAAGAACATGTTCCAACAAAGAGGTACAAAGGCCTGAACAAGAACAAGTAAATAAACAGGGTCATGTGAAGGACACAAAGTGCTAATAAATTAAATAAGACCTGGTAGTAGGATGTAACTAGGAGTATCGTTAGTAGGAATGATCAGGGAAGTCTTTCCGAGAAGAAGACCTTTTAGCTAAAACTTGAACAGTAACAAGCCGACTATGCAAAAGTCTGCAGGGAGGTGGTGAGGGATACAGGTGACCTTGGATTACAGGCTGGGTCATTTATTCCCATTTTGGATTTTATTTCTAGTCTCATTAACAAAAGGAAAATATCTCCATCTGGCATTAGTAAATCATTCTAATTAGTATGTCTTTCTATTAGCAACATCTTTCTAATACTTGCTGGCCTGTCTCTCTAATAAAAGAGAGCAGACCTCAAGCCAGAATTCTCAGTAAGCAACAGTGGCTGGCTAGCCTTCGTATGATTTTATTTGTTTTCTATTTTCATAATTTCTTTCTGATTTTCCAATTGCCCTCATGGCATAAATTTTCCTTTTTGAATAAACGTAGTTAAATGAAAAAGAATGAATCAAACATAAAGATGAATCTTTCCCTACAGGGACTTTCCAGAGTTAAAATAACAGTGTTTTTCTGTCCCTTTCTCTTCTTGAAAATCACTCTCTCACCAAGAGTCCAGAAGAATGAGAAGCCAAATCACAGTTTGCATCTCTACAGGAACAAAGCCATCTGAGATGTTTAAGTGTAATATATTAAGGTGGATAGAGAAGAGGTTACCTAGTTAGCATAGTAAGGGTGAAATGCCACAATAAAAATAGGTAGAAAGAATGGAAGACTGATCCCCTTGAATGCTTCTTCACCTAATTCTCAGCATGCAGCACCAGGCTTGTGACCCATAAGTCTGAGGAAGGATGACTGAGAATTCCTGTCTGGAGAAAGTAAAACCATACAAAACAGGAATATAGTAAAAATCTGGTTTGCTACAATTACTCACCAAACAAGCCCTTTCAACTCTGGTCAACTAATATTATCTTCTAGTGGTACATTTGTAAACAATGAATTGGAAGTAAGGAATTTCCAAGGTATCAGGGATAATGCAAGAAACAGAAGAAAACATCACAGTATTATAATTAATATTTTCAGAAAGATGAAATGTATTAAATCTATAAAATGAGGTAAAGATATTATTGCTTCAAAGAATAAACAAGAAAGAGTTCAAAAATTACATCTAACCAAAAGTCTCACATCTGACTTCTAGGCATACTGCACAAAATGGAAAGTAGAAATTATCAAGAAAACAGCATTAGAAATATTTTCAGAACTGAGGGGCATCCATTTTTTTTTCACATGGGTTGAAAGAATCCATCCAGAGTCCAGCACCATGAATTTTAAAATGTCCATCTAGGGCACATGGTTATGATTTTAGAACACCAATAACAGAGACCCTCAACTTTTTCCAAGAAAAAAATTAAATTGTACCATACATCAAGGACTATGAAAAATAGAAACAAGTAGTAAGCATTGGGAGAGAGTAATCTTGACATACTAAATAAAAACTGAATTTTCAATCTAGACTTCTATACCCAGCTAAACTATCAGATGTGGGGTATAATTAGAAATTACAAACAGAACATTTACCACTCATGGGCCTCTTCTCAGGAAGTGCCTAGAGGTGTATTTAACCAAAGAAGGAAGTATGGGATCTAGGAAACAAATCTATCACATGAAACAAAGCAAAGAGAATTCCAGAATGAAGAAATATGCACAACCATAGATCACTTCTAAAAGACAACAAGTCCAAATTGGAGCAGGAATATAGAAGTCTCCAGAAGGAGGGTCTGCAGGGAAAAAATTAAGCTAATAGGAGATTAGATATGTTGAACTCAAGGCTAAGTATTTTTAAAAGCTCTTGGAAGAAATGAGAAGAGTTATAAATAGATATATTTCAACTAAAAAAATGAAATAATAAGCCTGTTTCTATTCCAAGGAAAGGTACATTTTCCAAAGTTAAATATAATTATATAACAGAGAGTGAATCATATTTACATGATCATAGTAAAAGGAAGTATTCTTTTCCAGTTAAATACTTTTTAATAGGCAAATTTTATATGATCCTGTTGGAAAGATCTGAAAGGAAAGGAATAGGGTGCACACATTTGAGAGAAAAGCAAAGTCCTTACTTATTGAAGTAGAAAATGCAACCAAAAAGCCTAAAATCAATAAATTGAGAGAAAGTCTTGTAATCATATTATTTGTTATAAATAAATATGGAGGTAAATGCTTGAAGAAAGTATTCAAAGAATTAAAATTGATGATTCTGGAGGGATGAACTGGAGTGAGTACCAAAAATATATTATTTTTCTATTGTGAACTTTTTACCAGTATTTTAATCATTTCAGGTATGCACCTTTATTACTCTGGCAAACTTAAAATATGCTTAAAGTTAAAAACAAACAAACAAACAAAAATGGTGAGACAGATGTTTCACTACAGAAGTTTCTACCTGCATCCAATCACTCTTTCACCTTTTGTCTTCTCTATTAGAACCTACAAGTCTTCACAGGACATTTGTCCAACTAGGAAAAAATAAAAGAAAAAAACAACACAAAGCAAAAGCCTAGGTTATCCAGGGTCCCTTGCAGCTAAATATGACCATGAAGCTAAATTCTGG
Source organism: Dasyprocta punctata (assembly GCA_004363535.1). Taxonomy (NCBI): domain Eukaryota; kingdom Metazoa; phylum Chordata; class Mammalia; order Rodentia; family Dasyproctidae; genus Dasyprocta; species Dasyprocta punctata. The sequence goes on from RJWM01015262.1 coordinate 18,132, forward strand.
CCAACAAATTGTGAAGAGCAGTCTATAAAATTTTTGAGATGCGTCCTTTTGAGGAGTGGCCCTGTACTTTATTCCTTTCTACTTCCTGTGGGAGCTCCAGGAATCACAAGAATTTGGGAATGGCAGCCACATATGTGGAAAGTAACAAGATTGAAAGGAACAGGGATTCTATTATCTTGCCATATCCCTCACTGCCTACCAGGTTACTTCTTGAAATGAAGGAAATATTCATTCTCTTTTAAAAAACTGATCTTATTTGGGAGCTGTTAAATACAGACAAATTTAAATCTGAAGGATGCTTTTGGATGCGTCTAACCTTATGGTAAACATGTCAATAGCTGAGTTTGGGAAATGCTAACCTAGAGAACAGAGGATAGGAATAAGAAGGCAGGAGAGCAGGGTCCTTTCCTGGGCAACAAGAAAAGTCACATAACTAGAAGTGCCAATGCTTTGTAGTCTACTAAACTGCATTTGGAATATATGGTGGAATTCATGGGAGCACCTACGTACATACTGAGAATATATTGATGGAATTCACCTTGGGGCTCTTGAGGTTCAGTGCTGCCCTGAAATTACCTGTGCCCTGATGGGAATCTTGGTGAGTACCCATTTATTTCTGCTAACAACAGTAGCCACCGTTTGCAATGAGGCATTATTCAGCACACATTAATACGCATCAGCTCAGGGAGTTGTTCATGAGCATCCATTTTGATGCAGGCAAGTCAATTAAAATCCCCATTTTACAGAGAAGAAAGCTAAGATTTCAAGGGGTAGCACAAATCTCCAAGGTCATGTGTATGGAAGTATAGTCTGGTTCAAATGCAAGACCCATGGCAGATGATGATGTGAGGGAATCTGAGGTCCAATAAAGGAAAAAGAGACGAACTCCAGCTGGATGAAAAAATGTGTGCGTGGGGCCCTAAGGATTCTGAATGGTGCCGTTGAGGACAAGAAGAATTCTAAGCGGTTGGAACAGTGTGAACAAAGAGCTGGAGACTGGAAAACACCAACAGTGAGTGGATACGTTGACCTAGAGGAAAAGTGAAGAGTAATCTTGAAAACCAAAGCTGGGTTTGCAGGGCTGGCCAGATCCCCGCAGGCAGGCTGGGCTGCAGCTGGAGGTGCGCACTGCATTCACTAGGACGTGAATGACATGAAGGTTGGTTTGCTTGCTTTTGTTTTTGCTAAACCCACCAGATGCCTGCAATGCGTTTATCTGGAAAGAGCCTGCTCTTCTATGGTCATGGATTCAGGCCGCCTTCTAGTGGCCTGCTTGCCTCTTTCCCATTGAGGTATCCACTATCCACAATGGCTCTGGTAGCAAGATGGGCGTCGGTGCAGGGCTATTCCCATGCACCTGCTTCAGCGACTTCATTTCTCTAGGAAATGTTTCAAGGTGGTACAAGGACTCATCAAACTCATATATATTAGGAAAATACTTTCACGAATTTGTTACTTTTGTGTTTTGTCAAAAAGGTTCACACCTGTGCCTTTTCTTCCTGGGAGGAAAAATTAAGAACTGGAACCAGCTTCCATGAGGGGCATTTGCTGCCCCTACAGAGGGGAAGGGTAAGTCTGGTCCTCATAGCGGTTTACTTTACACAGCTTGAACCAATTTTATGGAAGGAACGTCTGTCCTCTTGGCTACCAGCTTCCCTTTGTTCAAAGGCTGGAGGTCGGACAGAGACTTTAACTGCACTTAAAGAATTAAAAGATGAGCTAGGCAGAGAAGGATGGAACTGATCCAGAGAGAGATCAGTGGTGATGGCAGGAACCCAGGAGAGCAAAATCTCTGATTTGGTCATCTCCAGATTTGAAGCCTGTTCCTGTCACAGGCAAGGGGGCCTCAGACCTGGGCACACAGAGAACAGAGGCATCCTTGCATGACGTTGAGTGTACTCATATCTACTAAGGGTGCTTTTTTTTCTTTAATGTCCTCATTAAAAAAATTTCTCATTGGCCCACCCACTGAAGGAAGGAGAGCCTCCTGTCAAGCAGTGTGAAAACCCGTGAGGACAGTGCCTCCCTCGGCTCTCTCTGAAGTCCTGCACCTACCTGGAGCCGCCATCAGATACACACCATCCTGTCCAGCACCCAGCCCTGTTTAGCATCATTTCTGCCATCCTCCCAAGTGTCATGAGCCCTCTGTTGTGAGATATCAATCCTGCTTTGGGTTTCAAAATAATGTGGGCAGAGCTCCTCACATCTGTACATCCTGGAATGCAAATGGAGAAGGGAAATTTTACTTGAACATAGAAGAATTCTTAAAGGCCCAAAAAATGAGGATCATAGCTCCTCTCCCTTCTCTCATGTCCCAAGTTCCCTTGTACATAGAAAGGTGCTTGAGGTTGTTGTGAATGCTCCACTTCTAGTTTCTGTCCACGTGCGCCCAACACAGCCACTCTCTGCCTGCCCAAGCATCTGTGAGTGTGCACGGTGCTCACCCTTAGAAATTAAGTCAGAGCATAGCCAGGAGTGGGTTTGGGAGACTGGACAGAAAAGTCTAGAATCCTGGAGAGCTTGTAGACCGGTGTTTAGTAAACGATAGCCAGTGGGCAAAACCCACGGGAATTTCTATAAAACTGTTCCAAGTTCAGGTCCCAGAGGTCAAATCCCTGTTTTCGTATGGTCTGCCAATCTCAGAGGGGCTTTATATTTTTAAATAATTTTTTAAAAACCACAAAAGAGTAATATTCTGTGATACCCGCAAATGATGTGACATTCAAATTTCAGTGTTCACAAATAAAGTCTAGTGAAATTCAACTGTAGATAGTTCCATTTGCATATGAACAGCCGTGTTTCTGACAGAGACCAATTGGTTGATCTCCCACCTGGCCCTCCGTAAATAGCCTGGAGAAGCAGCGAAGGACAGATAGCAGGCTCAAGTGGGCACTGCGATATCCTTGCCTATAAGGAGGGGCCACCGTCAAGGAAGAACCAGAGTCAAGGCCTCTAAACCACAGCCTCAAGGGTTGTACCCCACTTGGCAGTGACTAAGAGAATGTGGATGGTGGCAGAATTAAACGCAATCATCTTCAAATAGAGTGACAAATGTTTCTTTTTCTAGGAATTTAGACTACTGTTAACTATACAAAAAACTTCTAGCTGGTTGAGTCCCTCCTAGGGTCACAACCTGGGCTGCTGCATTTCTCTCCACCTGCTCACCACCCCACTCTTCTAAAGGACATTTTCCATCTTCTCTTAGATGGTGTTCAAACGCTAACAAAGGTCATGCTGCCAGCAAAGAGTTCCAAGGTTCCTGGTCTCTTATTGTGTGGTCCCCAGGGCATTTTTACTCATGGCTTTAAAATGTAACAACAAAACCTGTAGACTGTGGTCAGTGCATGGTGTATTATTCCTGTAATTCCAGCAACTGAGGAGGCCAAGGTAGGAAGATTGAAAATTCAAGGCCAGACTAGGTAATTTAGCCACACCATGTCTCAAACTAAAACAGAAAGGGTTGGAGATGTAACTTGGTGCTCCTGGGGTTGAAAGCCCAGTGCTGTAAAATAAACAAACAAAAAAGTAAATTGTGGTAAAATACACATAACAAAATTAGCCATCATAGTCAGTGTCAAGTAAATGTACAGTTCAGTGGTAAGAAGTATATTCGTGTCATGCTGTAAGCATCACCACATCCACCTCCAGAATTCTTTCATCTTCCCAAATTGAAATTCTGACTCCATTTCACAATACAGTCATTCGCTCTTCCTGCCTTCCTGCAACCCCTAGCAATCACCTTTCTGCTGTTTTTATGAGTTTGACTATGCTAGTTACCTCATATATATGGAATTATATAGTATTTATCCTTTTACACCTGATTTATTTCATTCAGCATAATGTCATCAAATTTCATGCATGTTCATGGTGGCGCATGCCTTTAATCTCAGCACTCATGAGGTAGGAGGAGTGTTGTGAGTTCAAGGCTGGCTTGGGTTACCATGCAAGCACAAGGCTGGCCTGAGCTATGTAGTTCAACCCTGTCTCAAAAAAAAAAAAAGAAAAAAAAAAATAGGGCCGGCAGTTTGGCTCAGTAGTTGAAGTGCCTGTCTGGCAGGTGCAAGGTTGTAAGTTCCATCCCCGGTGCCACAAAAAAAAAAAAAAAAAAAAAAAAAAAAAAAAAAAAAAAAAAAAAAAAAAAAATCATGCATGTTGTAAATGAATTAGAGTTTCCCACTTTCAGTCAGGTGTGGAGGTATACACCTATAATTACAGCACTCTGAGAGGCTGGGATTGCATAAGGAGGAAGGAAGATTGCAAGTTCAAGCCCAGCCTGGGCAACTTAGCTACTTAGCAAGACACTGTCTCGAAATTAAAAATAGAAAAAAGGACTCAGATCTATCTCAGTGCAAAGTTCCTGGGTTCAGTTCTCAGTGCTGCAAAACAAGTATTTTAAAGAATTTCTTTCTTTTTAAAGGCTGAATAATATTCCATAATGTGTCTATATGGCATTTTGTTCATCTATTCATATATTAACGGGCACTTGGGTTGCTTGCATGATTTTCCTACTGTGAATAATACTACTACAAACATAGGTGTGCCTGTGTCTTTTTAGGACCCTGCTGTCAATTCTTCAGTGTCCACACCTAAAAATGGAATTACTGGAACACAGGTAATTCTGTCTTTAACTTTTGAGGAACTGCCATACTGATTTCCATAGCAACCGCAACATTGAACCTTCCCACCCATGATAATCAGCCTCATTTTCTAAAAATCAAAAGGCTCTCAAAAGTGCTGCCCATCTTTAAAAATAAATTCAGTCTCCCTAGAGCAGCAGTTTTTAACTCTGGCTGCACAAGAAAATCATCTGGGGAGTTTTTTTTTTTTTTTTTTAAATGATAGGCTGGAGTTGTAGCTCAGAGGTAGAGTATGTGTTTAGCGAGATTTGATCTCCAATGTCAAAAACCAAGAACAACACAAATGCAAAAATAAAACAAATATCAGAGAAGCTAAAAACCCCCAGGTGTGCAACATTGCGCAGAGGGTGTCTCAGGGCAGTGACATCGGAGTCCCTGGGGGTGGAGTCTGGCACAGGTGGTCTTTCCATGCTTCCAGATCACCCCCAAAGAAAGCAGGGTCAAGAGCGACTGCCCTTGAACCACTAGCTCGCCCTGTAGCCAGCTTTTAAAATAACTTGTCTTTTGTCTTGTGTAGCAAGAGGACCTCTCTGGGCACCCAGCTCCAGGAAGCAATCGACATGTCCCCGTACTTATGAGTGGTGTGGGACACAGAGGTGGTGACACAGGGCTTCCTGGAGTGATAGCGGGTGTGTTGGAGACAGAGGCCATCTGGAGTAGAGGGGATGAAGACTGAGATTGTGCGGGCCACACCCTGTTCCATCAGCACCTACCCCTACCCCACGATATGCAGACTAAGCCTTCATCCCTAACTAAGCCCAGTTCTGAATTCTGAATCCCTCCCTCAAGTAACATAAATAAACTCCCAGGTCAGAGTCAGATGAGAGACACTTGGAGAGGGATTATTTTTACATTTTTCCTTGTGAGTCCAAATAGCCACTAATTCCACAGTGGTGATTTCAGGAATATTGTTCAACTCTGGTATCTTCCTAGAGAGGCCTGAGTGCCAAGAGAGATTTTAAGCATTACTTCAGTGAAATATATTGACACAAGATCACAGTGTATGCTGAAAATGATCTAGAATGAGGAAGACTGGGCAGAATTGTTTTTTCCAAGAATGGCCTTGTAGGTTTAATTGTAAAGTATAATTACTTCAAGACATCATAATTTGGTGTGTACAATATAAATCAGTAGAAAGCCATGGAATCATGTTTTTAATGTAGACCCCAAATAAAATGTTCTTTTATGACATAGCAGATGTTTCTTAATTCACTAGCGCCATGCATCGGGGTATTAAGATTATTCCTTGGCATTTTATTATGAATAACATACTTGCTCCATCATTAAGTGGGCCATTAAAGACATAAACAAGCTTTTATGCCCTGGTTTTCAACAGCTGCTGGTGGTCTACCAAGTGATAATCCGGCTTTCAGCAAATATTCTTCAGTTCCAAGAAATAAATACATTTAATAGGGCAACCTTGGGTCAGTCCACCGCTTCTCCGATCCTGGCTTGGGGAATTTCTTTAAACAGGAAAATGGCCTGATGGGGTGTGCTTTGGGCGAGTTCTTTCAAGAGCTCCTGTTTCCTTGAGAAAGTGTGTGTGTGTGTGTGTGTGTGTGTGTGTGTGTGTGTGTGTTTAAAATACATTTTGAAGAAAAAAAAGGCAGGCAAGTGCAAAAGAAAGATCACAATTAGGTTGAGGACAGGGTGCTGGGGTTCCACATTCTCACAAACCATGTTAACCTGTGCTTTGAAAGAAATCAGCTGAGTCGGTTTTATGCCACAAACAAAGGGACGCAGAGGACAGTGTAGGTCACAGGCCCACGTTCAGTCACCGGCATTGAAGCTGAGCGGATGTGACCCCTCCGTGACAATGTTCCCAAGGTGTATGGGGAGGAGCTCCACCTCTTATAACTAGGACGGGAGCCAGATAAGCTTTCCCTCTCCTCCACCTTGTACTTCCTAAAGATAACAACTGCAGGCAGCAGTGAGGCAGAGCTGGGGAGAGTGCTGAGATAGGAAATACCCAGGCCTGTGTTATCGTTGGCTCCCTGTTTCCCTGTTTCCTGTGCCAAAGGTAGCGCGAAGGGTGCTAGACTTTACAGTGCTAATGTACATAACAACATCCTCCTACAAGCAGATGTTAGGAGAAAAAGAAAAAAGGGCAGGGCGGGGGCAGGGAGGGACCACATGGATATTTGCATTAAGTCTATGTTGCCTTCATCCCGGGAGACACTTGGGACATTGAGTGAAAGGAGGGGAAGGTGGAATTGATTTTCAAGTCTGGTCAATTCCAAATCTATTACAAGATCTGTCATCAACAGGAAGCAGAGAAAGAGTTATAATATATATAGTGAATCAGGTAACTCAGGGCCTACCTTTGACAGATGGCCTTCCTGGGTACCTGAGTAAACATTATTACAATATTCGAACTCCAAAGGCTTTGGGGGAAGAGGATACTTGTATGCAATATTAAGCATCTTATTCTAAATGATGACTGATACAGCAAGGTATGTAGAAAAGCTTTTGTCTTTTGTCCATTTTCTATCAATAGGGTTTACTAATAAATTTTCCTGTTTTTTTGGTTTTTTTTTGGTGGGGGTGTTGCTGATGAGGGTTTTTCTCTTTGTGTTCTATTTCATCTTGTAGTTGGATGTATCTGTGTTCTGGGCTGGCAAAAAAAAAAAAAAAAAAAGAGAGGGCAATGGAGGCAGGAACCTCACTGTGAGTGGACTTGGCAAAAGGAGTTAGGTGCTGACTTCCCCATAAGTCACAGATGGTATCTGAGGCTGCGGCAAATCTGCACCATTGATTCTTCCCTGGACACAACTGAAACATATTCTTGTATCCTGATGGAATGGAACGGTGAATGGACGCAATGTACACCTTTTCTTTTTATGCCCACCTGATTGGAAAGTGAAATTTGATATTACTTTTCCATTTGGCTAGTTGCTACTCTAATAGAATTTTATTGTGTTCCTGATGACATCACTTTGGAAATATCATTCAATTGGGCGGCCTGTTTTCCTGAGGATGATTATACAGAATAACCATGCAAGCCTTTTTTTTTCATAGCCACACACACACACACACACACACACACACTCACATTCATACACATTTTTAACCACATCAGAAAGGAAACAGGGCTGCCAACTTCACAACACTCTACATGCTTTTGAATTAATATTAGTCTATTAAAAAGAGCTGTAATCAGAAAAAAAAAAAAACTAGCCTGATTCGCACAGCAAACACATTTCACAGTTGTTTTGGACAAATGCCCTCAGCGAATATGTTTAAAGTCATGTACAACAGGAATATGTTATCACAAGTAGCCATGTTTTAATAAACACTTCATCTTTTTGTATTGCTTTCTTTTCATCACAATAATAGAAATATAACACCATATATCACTGTAGAACACATTTCCACATAAATGCTGATAAGCACAAAATATTTTTCATCATTTACATTTTTGCTGTAATAATATATGGCAGGATTAAAGTTGCATCCATCATGTGTCTAACTAACCTTGCTGTAATGAATTTTTAAATGTAATGGTTTCTGTCGCCAAGTAAAATCGTACATAATGTCTAGTGACATGGTGCGCTGGCGGATGGGTGGGTTTTCAAATGTAAATGCTACTTCTTTTTAATTAGATTTATAAACTTCACTACTACCACTTGCCCCTCCTCCATGCCTGATTATTGAAAAGAAAGACTAGAAGCAGGAAAATGTGAGTTACATACTGCCAAACAGCTCACTCCTGACGTTCTTTAGAATCACCTGCTTGTGGGAAATCTGTGAATTCTGTGTGTGCGCGTTCTGTTTTTCAGAACAGCCAGGCACCCAATAGAAACAAAAGCTCATGAAAATCGTGGTGAGAGAAGCTTTCTAGGGTGTCTGGAGGGGTTTTCCTACCCAGGACATAATCTGTGACAGTGACTAGGATCAGATTTAGGGTGTGGGCACAGAGGGTGTGAGCTGGGGGGATCCGGGTCAAGGACAAATGAATTTCTCTCTCTCTCTCTCTCTGCTTGAAATAACAAATAAGCCGACTTACCAGAGAAGAATCATTAAAAATAATTTGCACAAGCTTTCAGTTGTGCGAGCTCTTTTTTGATACAATATTTCCTTCCATGATTATCACTGCGGACATGTTCCAGCCATATGGAAGCGAGCAGAGCTGGGAGCTTCCCCAATACCTGAGTGGTTAATTAAGAGCCGTTGCCCGGCCACAAGAAGCAGGTTTGAAATCCCTCTTCAGTCTCCGACAATGAGTAGCTTTTTTAGCAGCAGAAGTCACCAGGGACAGCCAGAAGCGAGGGTAATTATTTGAGATAACATACAGCTGAAGAGAGTGTGTATGAGTGTGGAGAGGGGCGGGGGGAACCGGGGGGAGCGATGTGCAGTTGAAAGAAGGGCAACAGTAGAGAAAAGTCTATAATAAAAAGGTCAACATCTCCTATTTTTCTGTACAGTGTCGACAGTCTGTAATGCCTTTTTAGCATGAATGACAACGGATTCTGTCTTTTTTTTTTTTTTTTAAAGGGGGAATATCTTATTTTGTATTCAAACTTTGCAATTGTGAGTTCAGGCCTGCCAGCACCATCTGAATAAGCTATTCTCACTTTATCAGGGTTTGCTGAACTGACTTTGATTGCATTGTGGCAAAATAGCAGTAATTTTTCCATTAACCCATACAAACCCTCCGCGAGCAGGAGAACAAAGAGATATCAGAGGGATGGAAGCCATGAGCACCGGGAGGGAAGCCAGAACTCTCCTAAATGGCTCTAAATGCAACTGCACACACCCGAGCCTTAGGCGGGCTGGGTCATGCCATGGGTGCCGTTTGAGGCCCCCTTCATGGTCCCTTGGGCTTTGAGTCTCAGTGGACAGCTTTCTCGCCAAATTCTATTGTCTCCTCCATGATAGCTGGGTAAAGAAGGCTTCAGGGCAGAGGAGGTCTGATTTCCTTTTCTGCAGAGGAGTGATAGTTTCATCCTGTGTCTTTCCCATGCCAGGGGCCTCAGTCTTCATCCAGAACTGAACACTGGAGCACTCAAGTACCTTGCAGACCCCAAGCTTATTTAAACACAGGGCAGTCTTCCTTTCCGGAAGAGGCAGAAAGGTAAGGGCTGGTATGAGCTCACTCCTTTGGCACCTAAAAGTGGGTGAAGGCCCTCCAAGCCCTCCTACCTGACATTTGGCTACCTTCAGCATCACCTGTATGGGTTTTGGTGGAGCAGGTTAGGGTTAGGGTTAGGGTTAGATCTCCAGTTTTGAGGTAGGCATGTGAGGCTGTGGTTTTATGTAAATACAGCCACATTCATCTGTTGTTTGAATGATGGAAGGAAATCGAGGGCAGGCAGGGGCTGCCTCTGCCCTCTACATGAGCAGAATGTGCATTTGGAAGCATCAGGCAAGGCTGAGATGCTACTGGTGTGTTCCCACGGAAAGTCTCAAAGTCAAAGTGTCTGCGGTTAAGGTGATCAACATCAAATCTTGACTTTTCTTCCTCTTCTTACTTTTTCTTAAAATTTAAAAGATCCAGAAAGTTCAGCTCATCTCTGCTATGGGGTTGGTCAAAAAGTTGAGGTCTACGACACCAATGGTCTCCCAGCCCCATCAATAACCCCATTCACACAGTGGTGCACGGCCCCACATCGTCCACATTTTAGCTTTGTCTAGGAGCTGCCCGATGTGTTAATTACCTCCTCTGCCTCCACAGCATGGTACTGTCAAACCGTACACTAGTCTTTAGAAAATAAAAGCAGGACTGGTGGGTCTGCAGTACCCAGTTCCCGTTGCACCCAGTCCCTGACGATGCCTGAGCTGTCAGATGAGAGGCGGCAGTGCTGGAATAAAGGTGGGCAGATGTGTGGTAATGAGACAGAAGTGTGCAGATGCTAATAGGTCTCCTCATCAGAACAGCCCTTCCTCGGTGAGACGGAGCCAGGTAGCAGCTGCGGACTGTCAGGAAGCCCGGATGCTACTTCCTCTTGATTCTCATTTAAGATCTGCTTGCGCGCTGCTGTCTGTCAGCAAACTTCTCCCTCTCAGGAACTCCAACCCCTGGGTGATCAGTCACATTTTGACATAACTAGATGTCAAAAGAAGTTTAAGTTGTATGACGCACTGTGATGCAGTCACCACCAGTCCCCGGCCTCCGCAGCGTCTTCCTAATGATCTGCCTGGAAACTCTGGCGCCTTTTCGTGCGTTTTGTTTTCTTATTAAAATACTGGCTAAGTCTTTGTCAATATCCATGTCAGCAACTGTGAGCTCGAGACAATATTATCCCAAGCATAATTTAATTTTAAATATGGAATTGAGACCCAAGCTGGATGGGATAGAGGGGGGTTTGGGTAGAGCAAACAGGCCTTCCCTTCAAACAGCCCATTTTAGCATCATTAATTAAAATGAGGTCGTTTGGGGATTTAGTGTCAGTCCTAGTTGGATTGCTGGTGACTGGAAGGGGAAACCTGGGGCTATGTGAGAGGTGTCACCATGGGCTGGTGGTCCTGAATCAGAGGTATGGAAGGGAAGCTGAGGATAACAGATTGGGCCCAGGAGAAAGTTGTTCCAACCTCCGAAAGTCAAAAAATAGAAATAACCAGAGAATTGTCATCTTGCATACCAGCAAAGTCTAAAAACAAGACTCTGAACTTTATCAGGTCCTTATCAGCCACATTGGCATGGTGTGTGCTGGGGATGTGTTGGAGGGGCATTTAACAGGGTCTGGGGGCACTGAGGTGTGTGTGACACAAGCCATCAAGGCTGCAATAAGGTCCACCAGCACTCACCCTTCTTTGTGACTCAAGCATTTCTTGAAGCATTTAATTGGGTCGGGTCAGTTTGTTCTCTAAATATTTTCATCCTCTACCACCACTGTTTACATTTCCATTGGGAAAATAAATACTGCATGTCGCTTCTGCCTGCTATATTTTCTTAGAGATTTTAATCCCCATTCCTCATGAAGGGTTACACACACACACACACACACACACACACACACACACACTCCAATCCTGGTGTGAAGTGCTGTGTTTCATAAAATGCTTCTCTGTCTTCTCTTCGGAGGCCACAGCGATGTGCTACAGAAACCTAATGCTGTGCTGACATAATGAAGCATTTGGAGGAATCTCACATTTGACAGTTCTCAGTCAGAAGCCAGCCAGATTCATCCAGAATGTTCTGGGCAACCACCTTTACCTTTTTCACCTCTCTGGACCCCCGCCCCTCACCCCTGGCCTTCCCTAGCATAGTTCTTCCTTAAACGTCTCACAGACTGGCTCTTCCACCCCCATAAGCTCTCACATGAAACAACCTTCTTCCCAAGACGCTGATATTTAGTAGCCTGAAGCTCATTAGTACTTCAGTGCTTTACCCTGGAGTTTTAAATTTTTAAGCAGCTAGGATTCGTCTAACAGGTCTTAACCTTATAATTTGTAATAACTTAGAGATTGAGTATCTAAAGTGTGGTTTATAAAAAAAAAACGCTCTTTTCTTCCTCCAGCCGTTCTTGGCTTCCCCTTACACTTGCAGCTTGTGCTATCAAATCAGCAGTTCATTTATTTCTCTGTAGTAAAACACATGCAATTATGAGACATTTCTTAACATGATTGATCTTGCTTTAAAGGAAAACCCAAACTGACAGAAGTGTCTGCAGGTGCCATCAGGGTGAAGAGAGGTGAGAAAGAGGAGGACCAGTGTGTCCAAGGTACACCTGTACGGTATCAGACCAGTGCCATGATATCTGTAAACTTGAACCTTAGCCTCTCACAGAAACGTGGACCAGCACCTGCTGATTTCTGACTGTGTAGGGCCCTGCACGAAGCAAGGCTCCATTGTGGAATGCATGTCACAGTTTGGGCATAGGAACTGTTTAATTCTAGGCAAGTTACTTTACCTCCCAGGGCATCAGACTTTTTCTCTATTTATAGTCACAGAACCAGCATCATTAGTTTGATATGAACATTAAAGGAGAGACCACAGAAAATTACCCAGCATAATGCTGGTGATATTATAGCACATAATAGAAACACCACCCTCCAGATACAATGGGTAGAATACATGCACGGTTATGACCCAACCTCAGCCCCTAAGAACTTTCAGCCTCTAGCAGGGGACTCACACAAATAGGGCTAATTATAATGTGCAGGGAGCCAACTGGGGAAGATGTATTTCCTTTTATTTCTGCTGCTTAGAACAGGGCAAGGCTCCTGCTACATCAACTAGACTAAACTTTTGTCTAAAAATTATCTAAGGACCACCTAATGTGTGTCGATGCCACACATGTCAGATGTGTCAGCCTCTCCCCGTAATGACTCTGACATCAACAGTAAGGAAGGAATATTACAATTACCGAGGGTGCTGAAGCCCAGCATGCATTTTCATGAGAAGCCTTGGTGAATGGCAGTGTGAACTCCAGCAATCAGCTTTCCCTGCCAGCCAAGCTGGCCGAAGAAAGCGCTTGTCCCCCCCCAAAGACAATTAAAATGAGCTAAATGAATTAAAAGGGCCCTTCCCTGCTAAAGTACAGGCAGAGGTTAGAAACAGTAGTATTTGGATTTATGGAAATGCCGTGGCTGCCAAGTCTTAGGAATTGTGGGTCACGGGGGAGTCATTTCAGTGGTAACCTAAACAGCTTATGAAATTGGAGGCAATATGCATAATTTTACATTTCTGGGAGGCAGTTTTCATGCTGCTGTTTATTTTGGCTTCTTGGGTCAGAAGAAATATATTTCCACCCTAAATTAGATTGAGAGAGAGAGAGAGAGAGAGAGAGAGAGAGAGAGAGAGAGAGAGGAAGAGAAAATGAGAGAAACTGCATTCTTTTTATTAAAACAATGGGCAACGGACAAACAGAACAGGAATTTTCCCATTTTGAGACAATGGAGACCAGGCCAAAAGGCAGCATAGTGGAGGAGGTAGGGATGTTCTAAGCCACCTGCTACTACTTATCACCCAGGGGTTTCTTAACCACTTCGTGCCTCAGTTTCCCCATCAGTAAAATGGGGCTCACTGTTTCTGCCCTGCTGAGTGACTATGATAACTAAGGAAGGTGGCATACATGTGTGCTCAGCAGGCATCTGCTGCAGTCTGAACCATCCTTACCAGTCCGGGTTGTTATCCTTGCCCCAGGAAGGTCATAAGTAGAACCACAAAGGTATTGAGTGGGGTGACAAGGGCCCCAGGACCTCTCCCCAGAGTTCCCCAAACATCAGATATTGATAACGCACAGGGGCCACAGAAGGCTGTTTATTAAATGTCTCAAATGTCCTGGTCCCCTGCTTATCCAGGTCTGCTCTCCCTGACTCCTGCTTCATTCCATGAATTTCAAAAGAAATGCAAGCAGCCCGCACCTTTTTCAGTTGGCCCCTTGCCGCCCCCCACGTCCCCGAAGTCCTCGAGTGTGTGTACTCTCTTGCCCATTACATGCACAAACTCCATCAGAAAGCATTTGTCTACACCCTCTTTATTCACTTTCAAAGGGTTAAACAGCCTATTTACTGGGCTGTCAACAATCCGAGACCCAAATCACGAAGAAAGCCCCGTCCAGTTTTGTGCAGCAAGGAGCCTTGTCTTCTCTGGCCTGTTCTTGTTACTGTCATGTAATATCCATGACAATCGTGTTGGGCTTTTTTTCGGGGCTCTGTGGGGCTCAATCTGAGGGGCCACTTTAAGCCAGGCGAGGCCTTTATTTATGTGGATTTGAAAGAGCCTTGAGACCGTCCTTCCCCTCAGATCCCTCTTCAGCAGGTCACTGCTGTTTCAAAAGGATTTAAATGCGGAGGCTGCGACCAGTTCTTCCATCACGTTCTAATAGACTGACATGAGCGTTGGAGTCTGAAAGACAGGGGAAAAAGTGATGCAGATTTTCCCTAAATTGGACTGACGCACAAAGCAGGGGGAGCAATTGAGTGACGAGGTAACCCCTCACACCCTTTTTTATACTTCTAACCAGCGCTGCACAAAGAGAGAGCCGTGGGAAGCTGCCCAGGAGCCGGGCCGGGCCATTTCCATGGGCCATATGGAAATTTTGTTTTGTGTACAGAGAAAGTGTCTGATAACAGTGACCTTAACTGCCATATGTGGGCAGTGAATAGGCCAGAAGAAACCACTCAGCAATCTGACCCTCAGCATATGGACTATTGGCCCAAGGAGATTTTCATTGCCATCTCGCTGGCAACCCCAGGGATTTCATTAGATTTGTTAATGAATTGCTCTATTGACTTATATCTGAGCTTGCCTCATTAGAGGAGAAGAACACAATTTTTATCTATGTTTTCGTGAAGGGGACCAGCGTGGTCCCTCCTTTGTTGGGGCGGTGGGTAATCTTCTGGGCTGTCACCAGCTTTGAACTAATTTATTGTGTCAGTTGAAGAAGGCCCTTCCTTGCTTGTTGAGGCTCAAGCCCCACTCCAAGCCTCTTCAAATCAATGTTTTCCTTGTGAGTGCGATGTCTCTGAGGCTCTGACTCTGTTTACAAATAGCTGAACATGATATTGTCCTGGTATTGTGCATCTTCAGGGCACAGCAACAAGCGGATTGCAGGGGTCCCTGCAGCAGCACCTGTCAGGAAATGGCTTTTCAAGGTCACAACATGTCACACCCAGGTTGCCCATTCACCTTCCTTGGCCCCTCCCAGTCGCTGGAACAGGCAAAGGGACTCCGTGTTGGAGCAGTGGTGTAAAAAGCATACTTCTCCTCCACCAATTCTGAAGCCTTACAGCTCACTCATCATATCTGAGCTTTATTAGTCATGGCTCAATTGGACTTCTCAAGATGGGAAAGCTTGGGTTTTAAAGCAATAAGAACTATCAATTAACATATTATTAGGGGTAAACCAATAAAGAACCCATTATGGCTAATAGCAAGTGTGGAATCACAAGGAATTAGCAAAATGAGATTCAATAAAATGGAAACCATAAAGATAAGCTTCTGAAGATTGAATCTGGCTTTTTGATCTTTAATCTCAAATAAACAAATGAATGACACCAACCAAAAGCCTCCCATTGGCTCATCCTCCCCAAACCTGTGAGGGACAAGAGAACTTTCTGAGTGAGACTCAGGAAGAAGTTAGGTCATGTTGCAGCTTCGAGGTGGCTTATCCCATGGTGGTGGGGTGAGTGGGGGAGGGGAACAAGCAGCCCGCCTTCTAGATTATACAGAGCTTGAGCTCAGCACTTTCTATATGTGTCTTCTGGTGATGGAATGTGGCATACAAGTCCCCACACCTATACAGTGACCACTCCGGTTCTTACTCATGGTACATAGAGAGCCCAAAAAGTTGAGAAAAGCCAAAACCTCCTTTTGGTGTCACAGTGAAAATCTGGAACTCCCATAGGTCCTGCAGCAGCAGCAGCAGCAGCAGCAGCAGCAGCAGCAGCAATGAGGTGTTGCAAATGAGAACCTATCTCATTCCTGGTGCTATGAGGCTGGGGTCATTGTCCATTCCTCACTGAGTCAGAGGATAGAAACTGGGTTTTCTGGTTGCCTCTACCCTCTGGCCTCTGCTGTCTTCACCTTCTGCTGAAGCACATTAAGAGGGTTGGCACCCATGTAAGACTCAAAGAAAGAAGAACTTCCACTTTGTGAGAGATGGGTTCCACAGCATTTGTTCTGAGCCCAAGAAGAATGTTTATGGAATGGAGTCCTATGTGCTCTGAAACCTTCTGTATGTAAGAGTCCAAACAGATTGTAAGAGAATACTCTGAGCTAGGAAAGTGTGAGGAAGTCTTGGCCAGGTTTTTACCAAGCATGTTGTTTTTATTAAGACACGATCATTGGGCTGTTTGCCCCGAGTTCATGCATGCATGGGGTTGACTGTGGCCTTTGTAACAGAAATGCCACTTGGCTGGGTATAAAATTCTTCCTCCCTTCAAAATTCCATAGACACCCTTTCACTGTCTGTTGGCAATGATTTTCACACTAATTTTACCATTTGGTTCTTGGTGGGCTGTATTTCATTATGAACCAATATTTTAATTTTTTGAAAGGAGTAGGGATGAATACTTCATAATATATTTTATTTTTCAAAATATTTCTCCACTGCTTTTATTCTTGCATGATAACTTGACTGGGTAAAATTTACTGGAGTCATACATGCTTTTCCTCAGAACTCATAGACGTCCCCCGGTCATCTTTTGGCTGTGAGCCTCGCTCCTCATCAGGGGGACTTTTCTGTTGCCAATGCCTTGATGTGGTTCCTCAAGGCCAGAAAATGTTTCTTTCCCCTCGAAGTCTTAGAAGTTGACCAAAGAATGTCTGTCTCCATGTCAATCACTTTTCATCAGTATTTCCTGCAACACAACATACCTTGTGAACAGATTTTATTTTTTTCTTCATTTCAAATGAATTCTATGCTATTAAACCTCAATATTTTGGGTTCCACTTGTGGTATCCTCTAATTCTAGGTCACTACTTATCCTCATCTTGCATAGGTTCAGTAGGACTTGAATCTAGGGATTATTACCACCAGTTACCAGGTTATAATTTCCCGCATACCCCAGACTATAAGCACCTCAAAGGAAGAAAATCTTATTCATCTTTGTTTCTTTCCTCAGATCCTGGCACATAATAGGTGCTCAATAAGCAAATATGGAATTAACCTGCATGTAACCTTGTCAGTTAGAGTTTAACCTTTATTTTGAGAGAAGCCCAGAGCCATTGGAGAGTTCACTGTGGGTCGCAGTGATTCACATGGCCTGACATAAACACAACCCCTGGGAGCATGGTGGGCTGGGGAGTGAGGGTGGAGTTCCTATCAAATGGTGGTGGTATCTGGAAGTGGCCAGAGATGCTAACTTAGTAGGAAAAGTAGATGGTGTGTACAAGCATGAATATTTTAGACTCCCCCAAGTAGAAAAAATAAAATTAACTGCTGGAGAGCAATTGAGTAATGGGAAGAAGCATGACCTTTCTTTCCAGGAAAATAAATGGAAAGGATTTTCCCCCAGTTTTTATTATTTATTAGTGCATATTTATAATATATACTGATTACATTCCTCATGGGGAGTTGACCCATGTACATAATACAGCTTGATTCTTTTTTACCCCCTTCTCCCCACCTTTCCATCTCTTGGTACCCTTCCCATTTTCAAAAGAGTTATCTCATTTTTTCCTACTATCTACCTTTTATTTTGCTCTGTATTTATATTTGAGTTTCTCATATGAGAGAAACCATGCACAATTTAAGCTTGTGCATCTGATTTATTTCATTTAACATTATGGTCTCAAGTTGCACCCATTTTTCTACAAATGACTCAATTGTCCTTCTTTATGGCAGAGTAGCACTGCAAAATTTTTGAGGCCACCTTCCTTCTTGGGTTCTTTCCTTCCTGGATATGAATTTATTAGTTGGTCTCTAGTGCCAAACAGCCCCCAAAATTAGCTCATTAAATTTCTTGGAAAGTATTTTGCATCTATTTGAGAAGTCCTGGGAGCAGCTAGGTAGAGCACTTGAAAGGCTTGATTGAAGAGTTTGGTGATACTGCCATGTAGAGAGGTGTGGACTGGGGCACGAGGACCACCAGGAGAGGAGGAGGCATCAGAGGAAGGGTGCTGCCACCCCAAGGCCTAAGGAGATAAGGACAGAAAGTGGCACTGCAGAACTTGAGGAGAGTTTCTGTCATGGAAGTGGGGCCTCCATCATGGCGGCTCGTGCCCATGGCGGAGCACCTCATTCCTTCCCACAGCACAGCCAGAGCTCGGTGAGGCTGGGAGGTGTCTGTTCTCCTTTCTTCTCTCTCTTCCCTCCTCACCTCTCCCACAGACCAAACCCAGCTGGCCAGAGGCAGTGGGACCCTGAGTGGTGTGACCGTCCATGGAAATCAGCCCTCTTGGGTACAGACTGTGCAGAAAAGGGCACAGCGTGGGTCTGGAGGGGCCCAACCTCCTTCAAGGAGAAAAGCTCCCTCATTATCAAATCAGTCAAATTAAATAAACTCCAAGCTTTTCCCAGTAGATTGGCAGGAATGAAAAGTTTGGAAATAAACTATATGGGTGATGGGGATGAGGAGAAAAATGTACCTTTGGGCGCTGTTGATGGGTGGGGACTAGGAACAACCTCCGAGAGGGTATTTTGACAGCATCTGTCAAAATCACAAGTGCTCACATCCTTTGATGGCGAAATCCCACTTCCAGGAAGCCATCCCCTGATACATGCTGCATGGACACAATGCTGTGTACACAAGGCTATTCATTACTGCATTGTTTGCACTAGCAGAACACTGGCGAAAGCCCAAGCATCCATCAGCAGGGAACTGGTTAAATAAATCATGTCACACACACACAATGGAATATTATGCAGCCATAAAAGAAGAACAAGGAGTCCCTTCCTGTAATGATTTATTGTTAAAGGAAAAGAACAATGTGCTATCATTTATACTGCAGGGGAGGGAGGGGAGATGGAGAGATAGCGACATGGTGTCTTTTGAATCTCGAATACATCAGCCATTGAGGACATGGGGTGCAGCAAAGGGATTGAGTGGCTGGGGAGCAGCAAGCAGGGGGATTTTATTCCACAACTTTGGAGCTTTGTACACTAAGTATAGATTTAACTATTTAAATGCTGAGTAAAGGCAACATTATTCAAGCCTCATGTTGATCATCTTTGAAAAGTGAAAAATTATATTAAAAACTGGACATGCAAAGTGGAAGAGTCAGGGTGGAGGGTTTGGCCTCCAGGTTTCGCTGTGATTGTCCTGCATGATGCTGCCCCTCACCCGCGTTTGGCCCAGCCCACAGTAGGAATCTATGAACCAGTGAAATAATGGGAAGGAAAGATCCAGCTTCTCCTAGAAGCTTTCTGCCTTCCAAGTAGACTAGAAACAGCCAGTGACTCTTGAGCAAACCCCTCCCTTCAGGATATGCGTCACTGGCGGTGGGTGATGTGGCAGTGGTGGGGAGGACCTCTGGGACTGTGGTTGGGGCCGGGCCTCTCCCTGTGTGCCCTGACTGATCATCCACCTCACCCACATTACCGGTGTGGCCTCTCTTCTGTTTCATTCTGCCCTGTGAGTTGTGCACTGATTCGCACTGCAGAAGCTGTGGTCCCTTTCTAGCACTGAACCTCAGGGCTGTGACCTCCTTATCTCTAGATGTGAAAGGAAAGATAGCACGTGTCACCAGTGAAGCGAACATGAGAATACTTGTCTTTCACCCACTTTCTATCCATGGTAATCACACTGCTCCATCTCTTGCTCTTCCATAACCCAAGTCCTCCTGGCCAGAAGCACCTTAGCTGGACACAGGCAGATAGCCCTAGGGCAGCACCAGTGAGCCATGGGGGCAGCACAGGACACTCGCGGTGGGAGACCCCACTCCACTGCTCAACACTGGCCTCCTGGCTCTTCTTTCAGCACCCTGCAGGCATCTGTGCTGGTGCCTTTGCCCTGGGGTACTCGCTGGTTGGCACACTCTTTCTTTGGACATCAATGTGGCACCTTCTTCTGCTTCTTTCAGGCTTCTGCTGAAATGCCACCCTCTTAGCCAGGGGCATCCTTAACCATCATGAAATGGCAACTGCCTCCCATTCTGGCACTTCCTACTACACTTGCCAGCTCTATGTTTTTCAATGGGTCTGATCACCATTCAGCATGAAACAGATTTAACTTATTTATTATCTGTATATGAGCTGGAATATAACCTTGTAAGTACAGGGATTTTGCTTTTTGTTTCTTCTGTTTTGCTCACAGATGAACCCTGGAAGAGCACTTGGCATATTTCCATATCCAGTATTTGTTGAATGACTAAATGAGTTGTGAGAAAGGGGTGAGGACTGAGACTGGGGATTAAACTCAGAACCTTTGGACTTAGCTACTTTTCCAGCTTTTTAAAAGCTTTTTCTATTTTGAGTCAGGGTCTTGCTAAGTCACTGAGATGCACAGGTTGGGCTTGAATTTGCCATCCTGTTGCCTCATCCTCCTGCAGTACAAAGATTACAGGTGTGCACTACCACACCTGGCTCTACTTTTTTATTCGTCTTTTTACTTCTGAATCTCATCCACTGGACCATGAGCTTCCATCGCTGTTATAACTCTAGAATCTAGCATGATGCCTGGTAGCCTGATGAGACTCAATGCATCTTTTAAGGGAATGAAAGGAGGAAGGGAAAGAGGAAAGAAAAAAGGAAGGCTTTTTATTTCATTATCTTAATTCTAATCACTTTTGTTCAAAGGATACAGGACTATCCTAAGTGACACTTAAACACAGCAAAGGTCACTTAGGATCTTTTGCAGGTACTTCCTCTATTTGATTCTTTTACTGTCCGTTTTTCAGACACATTTCTGTGTAGGCTGTGTGAGTGAGATGGTGACTACAGTCGTAGGGACTGGGGACGTGTGGGCAGTAGATGAAGGAATACTAGAAGGGCAATCTCAGAACCTTTGCTTCAGGGAAGTTCTTTGTTTTGGGATTGTAAGAGAAAACCAGTTGCTAATATGGATCTTGTTCACAGGACAAAGAAAAGTGCTCACTTACTGAATGTGTGTTCTTGTCAAGAACTGCTTCATGCCCTTAATTACATGTGTAGATTTAAGCTTCATGACAGCACCACAAGATGGGCACTACTTTATACTCTATTTGCACAAAAGAAAATGGAGCTTCAGGGAGATGGAATAGATTTTCTCAAACCCCTAGAGCTAGAGAATGGTGGAATTGGGATTTAAACCCAAGTCTGATAATCTCTAAATCTTCTACTTAACCTAAAATACTTCTCTGTCATCATTGTGAAAAGTGTGCTGAGCATTTGGATCCTCCGGATTTCAGGGATGCAACATCATAGTGTGTGTGTGTGTGTGTGTGTGTGTGTGTGTGTGTGTGTGTCTGTGTCTGTGTCTGTCTGCCTGCCTGTCTCTCTGTCTACATGCATTGTGCTCCATACAGACATTCAGAGATTCAAGGTTCTACTTTCTTGTGGATCCCCATCCCTTAGGCTTTTAGAGTCTTCCATCAGATTCTCCTCATGTGTCCAGCAGGTAGAGGAACCAAGAGAGGGTAGAGCTGGTGGCATCGCATGGGAAGGCTTTATAAACTTTGAGGAACTGCTGTCCATCACTTCTGACTCCCTTCCTTTGGTCAGCATTCATTGCATGGCTGGCCCTAGCTGCAAAGGATACTGGTAAATGTAGTTTGTGTGTGCAGGAAGGAAAGATATGGGATTTGGCGAACACAAAGTAATATCTGTTACAGGCAAGAGTAGAGAGGACAGCATTCCAGAGATTAGTTATATAATCCAGTCTTAGTTTTCCATGCTGTTAGAAAGTTTCTAGCCCTATAACAAACATCTAAGGTAATCAGTTATAAAGAGATAAAGTCTATTTTCATTCATAGTATTAGAGTTCCAGTCCATGGTTGGCCCCACTTGATTTTGGGGCTGTCACGAGTCAGTACCTCATAGTGAGGACACGAGGCAAAACCACCCATTCTATGGCCCCAGAAGAAAAGAGAGAGAAGGGAGCCAGGTTTCCGCCATCCTCTTCAGGGGCATCTCCCTTAGGTCCCCAATGACCTAAAAATCTTCCACTAGGTCCCACCTCTTTCTGGTTCCTATACTACCCAAAGGTATTACCTTGGGACCCAAGCCTTTAGTACATCAACCTTTGGGGGACTATTTCAAAACTATAACATCATGTTATTAAAAAAAATAAAGAAAAGGAAATAAAATATTTTTTAAAGGTAGAATTATGAGCTATTTGGAGCAGCAGGCTTAAACAAACATACGGCAGATCCTCACCTGAGCAGAATTTTCTGTTAATGTACTCTTTTGGCTAAGATGATAGTTTGGTTAAATGAAGGCCAGTCAAGAGAAGTCTTTTGGTTTCAAATCTTATTGCTGAAAATCTTTGCAAGATGTGTTGCTGCACGTTCCTGCCTCAGGAAGTTCTGCGGTGAATTCAGCAGGATATTTTCTCAGTCGCTGAGGATCTCACAGGGCTTCTGGGTTGCCATTCTGAATAAACATCAGCTGTCAGGATGCAGGCTGGGATCCGCAGAGGGGAGGGAAGGCGACCCGAATCAGCAGTGATTCCAAAACGTCTTCTTTGATTTCTTTTGATCCTAACACTTGTTTGTTTGTTTTTATTTTTTCTGATGACAAGAAACATTCATGGTCATTGTAGAAACACTGGAAAATAGAGAAAAAGCAAAAATTGCAAAGCAAAATAACTTCTTTTACAAACTAGAACCACCACTGTTAACATTCTTAGCTATATTTGCTTCTCCTGTTTTTTCCCTGTCTTTCTATACCCGCAGTATCTTTATGGTATTGAGTTAATACGGTAAATGAAATCTTCTGTCCTGTAGTTTGTCTTTTTACTAATTGCATCATGAGCATTTTCTTTTATTATTAACACTGCCTTGACAACATCATTTTAGATTCTTCATAGTAGTACTTCATGAATAATCATGATACTTTCAGTTCTTTTTCTTCAATTGGGCTGATCTTTTTCTTCCTCGATATTATAAGTGGCACCATAATAAATGTATTTGAATATAAATTTTTATTTGCTTCTTTTTTCTTCCAGTGTTAGGAATCAAACCCAGGGCCTTACCTGTGCCTGGCAAGTGCCCGACCACTGAGCTGTATCTCCACCCTGCCTTTTCTAATTATTTTAGTACACTTTCCTTGAAGTGCCATGACCAAGGCAATGGACATAAATATCTTCATGTATGTACCTTGACCAGCATGAGAGATACTTAATCTTATTAATTTGCCACATAAGAATTGAGCTTTATCATTTTAGTTTAAATTTGATTACTAGTAAGAGTTTTCATACTTATTAGCCATTGTATTTTCTATGCTCAAACTATTTCTAATCTTTGCCTATGTTTTCTATTATCTTGGGGTTTTAATTGATTTCTACGATCTGTTTATTCCTTAAGGGTAATATCTTTGTCATTTTTATGGAAAATACTTTCCTATTTCTTGATATTGTTTTAAACTTACTGTTATCAGCTTGTTAACTTGCCATTTATTTTTTTCCTGTACCATCCCTTATACAGAGACTTATTTCTGATTAGCTGAGAATTCCAATTAGTTGACTTCTGGTAAATTAACCAATCAAGATTTTTTTGTTCATTTGTTTAACTGTGGAACATGTGGCAAAAGAAAATAAATTTAAGAAATGCAGGGTTAAACAAAGTTAAACAGGCTTCTTTATTGCAGGAGTAACCAGAGCCTTCAATAGGCTAATTTGCCCCAGATTCTCCAAGACAGGGCATGTCACAGGTTCACATTTATATGACCAAGGAGCCCCCTTTTTGAGAAGTATGTGTTGAGAACAGACTTGAACAGGAAAGTCACTGAGAACTGCAACCTTAAACCCAAAACAGTGATGGTAACTGTGAGTATTTCAGGCATTGTAACAAGCTAGTAGAGAAGATATTCAGGTGCATGAGTAAATAACTTGGGAAATATATGAAATGTTCACTAGTTTTTAATGCCTTTCCACCTTTATGCATCATATAATCTAATTTTGACAATAGCTCTATGGGCGCCCAGTAACTAGTGGCATAACAAATGACTAACTTGAGGTCTAGTCCACTGGACCTGATTTAATCCTGATTTCACGAACCTGTGCAATAATCATAAGTAACTTAACCTCTCTTTACCTCAACCTCCTCATCTGTACAACTCAGAAAACAATAACACTTACTGCAATGAAGATTAAAAGAAAAAGCATTTGCATGGCCCTCCAAACAATCGATAGTATATTCTAGGCAATCAATTCATATTAACTGTTTTTATTCACATCTATAGCTGCATGAGCTGAAGCTCAAAGAGATTAAATAGCCTGGACAATATTGTACTGACAATAAGTGGAGAAGGCTGGCTTTGAACACAGATGACCTGGCTTTAGAATTTTGTTCTTAAATTTTATACCCTTATCGCTCTGTTTCTGTGAAGAGCTTGGATCCTCATACATCTTTCCACAGGCTGAGTCTTGTCCAGTGGGGCAGAGAAGGTTCTCTGCCTAACCTTCTTCTTGCTTCCTTGTCCACAGAGTGGAGAGACTGAGCTAGGGCTGCAGCACAGAGAGTTGCAACTGGTTTTGACCATGTGACTAATTCTCACCAATTGAATGCATCAGTTTGGAATGGCATTTTAAATAAAAGGTGTCTTTTTCCTCGTTTCTATCTACATTAGCTAAATGGGTGCAGATTACTGTGAGGCTGTTGTTGACAGTGAAGTCGCAGATGGAAGGACCCTGGGTCACAAAATTACCACTTGGAAGAAAAATACTTTTCAGCCAGGTCACCTGCACTTGACTAACAGGTAAGATAAAAGGAAACTTCAATAATGTGAAGGCATCAAAATACAAAACTTATTTGTTTCAGCAGCTAGCAGAACATGAGTGTCTAATGTGCAGCCAAGGTGGATATATGCCTTCTGTCCAGATCTTTCTCAATGCCCCTCTGGGCAGGACTCAGATAACACCACTGAAATTATGGCCTAGCAGAGATCGTTCTGTAATAGTCCTGTGTCAGACCCAGAGCACAGGGCTGAGTTTGGTGGAGGGCTTGTCAACAAACCACCTTGTTTTGGGAAAATCACTAGAGAGAGGAAAGAAAGGGAGAGGGAAGACACTGGGTCAGCAAGTGCTTAAAGATGCGCCTGTTGCCTTTCGATCCTGTTGAGCACACTTTGAATTTGTCATCAAGTGTTTACTGCCAATGTAATGAAGAGCATTAATAAGGAGAGAAACACCCAACAGTCAAGTATAAAAGCCAGCACTGGTCATAAAGCTGCATTGGCCATTTACGGTGCTTCTATAGTTGAGAGGACACTTTTCCTGTATAAAAGATATAACTATATATCTTCTGATTTTATGGGCTGCAGATTACTCTAATTATCATAAAAAATTACTACCGCTAATAAAATTTCTATTATAAGTTACTTATAGTAATCTCCAGGGTACCACATTTAGCCAAGAAGAGGTTGTAATTATATTGCTCTGCAGGGAGAGTTTGTTCCTCAAAACTCCTAAGATGCCAGCTGTGCCTTTTAACACCTCCACAATTTCCAGCCCCTCGTCACTGTCCCACCTCCCCTCCCGTTTTTGGTCAAAGGTCTGCTTGTTGTTTTCATTTTGCAGGATGTGGTCTGAGCCTCCAATAATGACCTACATTGGACGCAAATGACGCACATGAACTTTTAGTGCTACAAATATCTGGGTGGATTTCTCCTCCCCTGGGGCCTTGGGTATGTCAATGGAAGGATGTAATAGAAGGGAGGACTTGACAATCCCCGCCCAAAGGGAAATATGCTTTGCAAAATTGGTGGAAGCTGCTGGGTGTTCATGCAAAACACAATGGTTAGCTTTTTGTTTGACAAGACAATAATTGGTATTTTCCCTTTTATAACTACTATTTTTTTTGGAATTGTCATCTGTGTGGGTGTATGACACTTCAATGACCTTAAAAAGTCTTGCCAATGATACCAATCCTAACTGGTAATTTTACTACCCTCCCCAAGTTCCCTGCTTCTGAAATAAATATCAAAATAAGATGCTTTCTCACTCTCCTTGAATAGAAAAGCAGTAAAGAATCTCAGAGTCCAAGAAATTAAGCTAAAGTTGGAAGAGTAGCCATTCCCCTAAAAAAAGAGTTTTAGTTGCTTCTGTAGGGCGAATCAACATCTTAATGAATGGGCCAGAAAATGAAATAGTGCATTTGAGTTGCTTTAAAATAAGTAACTTATTTTGACTGTGACTTGCAGTACTTTAATTGCTATCAATAAGGGGGAAAGTGTATCTCAGAGCTTTCCTGGCTAATAGTTAAGAGATGTTTTGGAGCTGGGTTGTAGGGGAGTTCTGTAGTCAGCCAGAGGATAAGGGGACCCGAGGGTTTCTTAGATGAGTTGCTCCAGATGCCCTTTAACCACGGCCTGACCTGGAGGACTGTGTCTGCTGGGGAACCATGAAGAGAAATCATGACATATTGAGACTTCGTCCTAGATTAATTTGTTCAGATTTTAATAACTAAAGAAGAAAGACTGATGAAGAATTTTTTTATTTCTCCAAACAATTATGGGGTCTTTTTTTGTAATCTGAGGAGAGAATTGTTTAGAAAGAAACTATGCCTACATTGTCTTTCCCATCCACTACACTGCAGATCTCATGAGGATAGAAATTTTGTATTGATCCTTAGTGTATCTAGAGTAATTAGAATAGCACTGAGGTTGGCTATGTATTTAATGCTGTCAAAAATAAACAAGTGAAGACATTTTCAGGAAATGTGGGAGTAGACAAATAGAGATTACAATTATCCTTTTCTTTGAGCTAGTTTTATATAGAGACCAACTTTATCTGCTGATTGAAGATGCTCATGTATCAGACATAGCTGCTACGAGCTTAAGAAGCAGTGATATAGGAGTAGCAACAAACGAATAGTATCTTTGACTGTGAATATGGATAGAGAACTCCAGTTGGCCATAGAAATACGTTCCTTGGCATGATCCTCTGACAGTCAGTCTCACTCTATGTAAGGGAAATGGATTTTAGCACTGGAATACCTGAATTTGAACCTCTTTGTCATTTGTTGGTTGTGTGACTCCAGGTGAGTTACTTAGTGTCTTCAAGCCTCAGCTTCCCCATTTGGAGGACATAACAGACATACATACCTACTTCTGAGTTGTGCCCCATATGAATTAAGTTCCTGATGAATCTTGTTCTTCTTTCTCAATGTAAAAGCATTCCTCTTTCCTTCTGCCACTGTTCTGCCTGTTCTGTGCTTCACCCAGATCAGGCTCCCAATTATCCCAAGTCATTCCTCACTGTACTTGGCTTTTCAAATATGGAAGCATGGAAGTACCTCCTATGCAAATACTACTTCTATTTTTAGAGTTTAGTGTGAGCAGGATGGGACGGTGTACACATCCTGAAGGGAAGCAGGACACAGCACAGAGATTAACAGCCAGAAACACTGAGCTCTGCATTCTTGTCCCAGGTTTCTCACTTCCTACTTGAATGACTTCAAATCAGTCATGTGATTTCAGGGAGTCTCAGTCTTATTATCTGTATAATGTAACGTAACACATAATATAAGCATTGGCCTGTAAGTAAGAGCTAAAAAGGTGAATCAACAGAATGAAAAAAAATTCCGCTTAGATTCTGGAAAAAGGAGAGCACCAGTACCATTTCTTCCTCCCTCATCCTACACTCCTTATTTTTTCTTGGAAGTTAAAGAAATAAGAAGTGAACTTGACAAAATAAATTGTCTCAGTGGCAGCTTTTGGTCCCTAGGTGAGCTCCGTAGCACACATGTTGGAAGCTATTTTAAGGCCTGTTGGGACGAGAAGCTACTGATGAGGTGTAGGGCTCTGAGATGTCATTTCTAATGTCATTCCTCAGCTCAAGCTTGATTTGGGGTGAATCACGAATGATTTCATCAGTTTACGTCAAGAAAGCACTTGCACAAACCTCTTGTTGCAGTTATCTATTGCTGTGTAACAAATCACCTCACAGTGTGATGATTTAAAACCACCATCTTCTCTCACTGGTAATTCTGTGGGCTGGCAGCATGGGCATGGTTTACCTCAGCATGGATGGACTGTCTCTGCATCACATGCAGTTGGCTGGGGTAATTTGGTGGACCTGAAGGATCTAAGATGGCCTTGTTATTGTGGCACATTCAGTAAGTCAGACAGCATTTCCTTTCACAGTTGCAGAGTGAAATATGAAGAAATATAAAGTTCAAGGTCTCTGAAGGCCTCAGAAACAGACCATCACTCCTGCCACATACTAATAGTCATAAAAAAGTCATGCAGCCATCAGATTGGAGAGGAGGGCAGACAGGTTCTGACTCTTGATGGGAGAGGTGACTAATTCATATCACACAAGGGCAGTGAGGAGAAGAGGGATTTGTGATGTTTTTCTCAAAACCATCTATCACAATCTTCCTTGCTGTAGCAGTAGCATCCCATCTGCATGCAAAATATACCATCTTCATGCACAAGTCATGTGCCATTGTAATATCTGTCATATGTCCAACATATAGTCATATAAACTAGGACCAGTTGCAGATGAAACTCCCTAGGAAAGGTTCTTCAGAAGGGTGCAAAGGGAAAGGAAATGTTGTCTGTACTCCTGCATCCAAAGTGCAATGGTGAATCATGAACAGAGCAACTTCAATAAATGCTTCTTTCCAAAAAGTAGAAAAGCACAAAGCATGCAGGATTCCCTGGTCTGCAGCAATTCTGAAGTTCAGCTGGGCATGTGTTTCCACCCCCTATCCTTTGAAGCATGGAATATTACTCGATCATGGCCCAGTTGTTCTCCCTACAAAAGAGTTGTTAATTTTATTTTCTCTACTGCTTTTACCTTGGCTCTTTGAGCTCTTGACTGTCCCATAAGAGGCCCTTTTTCCATAATCATGGGATCTTTTTTGTTTGTTTTTTGTTTTTGTATCTGAATTCCTCTCTTAACATACTTTCTGTTTACAAAACTGGAACCCAAAGCCTTTTTCATTTTGAGTAGCTCATGCCCTTTTGGATTGAAGCAAATACTGCTTTCACCAGTATAATTCTCTTAAAGATTCTGTGAGTTATCTATGAATCATAATGGTATTTATTTTGTTCTGTAAAAACTCTCTCTGTAATTTTTCTAAGATATGCTTTAAGGCAATGTTCTTATAATTCTTAGTTTAATGTAGCAAAGAGGGTTTATTAGGTTTAAATAGCTTTTAATATTTCTGAATTCTTAACCAGAGTCTTTTGGCTATTCTTTTACCCAATTTGTATCCTAAACTATTCTTTACTTTGAGAATATTTTTGCCTGTTAAGCAGAACTTTTGTAGGCCTGCTATATTTCTCTAAATTCTGCTTGAAAACTTATTAGTGCCTTTATGAACTCCCTTCTCCAATGCTTTATTATAAACAGGTATAAGAAGGCAATGGGTGATTTTAACTTTCTTCCTGAATTTTAACAGAGTCATAATTCTTCAATGGTAATTTCATATTTAAAACATCACCCCAAAACAGTCACTTGAGACAAAAGTGACACCATTTATTCTATGCCATTTAGGAAAAAAAATAAGGTATAATCTCTTCCCTAGAAATTAGGAACAAACATTCCAGGTATGAAGACGTCCTGCAATTCTCCTCACTGACTCCTATCGTCCCGTCTCAGAAGAAAGGAGGGCTTGGGGACCCGCCCTCAGCTGGATAGGAAGAACAGGGGAAATACCTTTCTGGCTCCCTAACTGCCAAAGCTGATTCTTACCAAGATTGCTATCGGACATCACGAACCCAGTTACCAAGCAAATAATGTGAAGTGGGTCACAAGTTCACTGGGACAAACTGCAGAGCAGGTATCCCTAGTCTTGCCATGAATTTCCAGAGTTTCCAGAATTTCTCACCTTCCAAAATAATTGGGAAATCCAGGTTTTTAGATGAAACCTCTCTGTTTTCAAAGATAGGCAACAATATTATTCAAGATAGATTGACTATCTTGCACTATGATTTGGCAACAAAGAAGCCCCAGAATTCAGTGGCTTGAAACAATGTATGTTTTAAAAAAAAAACAATGATTTCTTCTTTCTTGTTCA
>RJWM01015263.1:0-48461 GCA_004363535.1 Dasyprocta punctata
TTCATGGAACTTTTACAACCAAAAAACAATAATAGCCAAATAACCATTCTTTTCTAATTACAACTAATGTCTCTAACAATTTCCAAGGAAAATGTTCAAAATCCAATTACATCTCATTTTATTGATTTTTAGTTACCCCTTAAACACACAATTATGGAAGGAGTACAGAAGTTTAACAATGTATCCTTTCAAGGAAAACAAAATGATAATTTTAAAAAGTATTCAGAAACTTTAATAATGCTTTCTGCATTTAGAGGACTTGTCTTGCTTTTATTCATTTGATCTTTTTTAAAGCAAAAGTTTGTGCTGGGCATGGTGGCACATGCCCATAATCCCAGCACTCCAAAGTCTGAGCCAGGAATTTTGCAAGTTTTAACCCATCTGAGCATCTTAACAAATTATGGAGACTGTGTCTCAAAATAAAATTTAAAAAAAGGTTGGGAATGTAGGTCAGTGTTACAGCCCTGGGTTAAATCTCCAGTGAAACAACAAATAAAACAAAATAAAATAAAATAAAACAAAACAAAACCAACCAACAAACAAATGTTTTGTTACACAGGGCAAAATGAAGCACTACAGTTATTCTGTTATCTTTCTGCCCAAATTTTAAATATTTTATCCAAATTTAAATTATGTTTCTATCTAATATAAACTTTCCTTATGGCTATGTTAAAGTATTTATGGCCTCAAGAAATACTGAAATCAATGAGCAGTCAAAATTTGCACAGAAGGGACATAGCTGTTACATTCTCAAAGGAATGATTAGAAAATAGCGCATGAAGATCAGACAAACAGATGCAGCTTTTTTATCACTGCACCTAAAAAGATGAACAAGATCAGTCATTCTGACTGATGAGATGTTATCACTCTTGTTATCCTTGCTGTCTTGTTTTTCTGATTCTAGAGTAATGTAAAGTCCACAGAAGGTAGTTCTTGGTAAGTGTAGAAATACTGTCAGAAGTCTTCCTGTACTTGTCATTTGTTACCAAACAAATGCATAGGAAATGGTAAAAAGAAAGATGCAGTAAGGTTGCATTTTGATTAAACACAACCTTGCATTTACTGTCCAAGCCTATTTTGATTTTGGGAAAATTCACCTTTCTTTACAAGCAATTGCAATAATGAGTGTATGCTTTGGCACTGTTTTTCATTGTTCACTGATCAACTAAGCTTTCTTACACAAAAAAGTAAAGGAGAAAGAAGGGGTGGTAGCAACTTATTATTTCTGTAAAAGCTGTGGGCATTTAAAAGAAAAGATTAGCTTCTAAGTAAAATATGGGAGAAAGCTTTGTTTCCACTTAGCCATGTTCCCTCCTTCTTTTTGTGCCCAGAACATGTTCACAAATAGATGATTCCAATTTTCAGCCAGAATTTAAACTTCAAGTATTCCACTCCTTGAATAAAAAGAATTTAAAGGCCCAGATGATGTATTCAATGTTAGCAATGACGATGCATTCCCTTAGAAATTGAATTATGCTACTGGTGCTTTCTCAACTGGGTAACAAAACATGTTGACTGAGAAAAGTTATCTGATGACACCATCAGCCAAAGCCAAATTTATTAGGTTGTCCCAGGAGAAAAAATTAGTGTTAGACACAACATACATTTATGCATTAGGCACGGCTGCTTTCCTTAGAAAACCTTGCAATTTTCCAATTAGAAAATCACTTACACTCTTGCAATTACCATTCTTGTTTTTTTCAGTGAGTATTTATTACTTTACAAATAATACAAGAAATGACTGGACATTATTTTAAAAGTAATACATAAAATTTCAAAGATGGGTGAAATCAAAGTGATGGGCCAGGTTGAAGTGAGCTTTTTTACTCTTTCACATCTGTGTCATATTTTGATTATTCTGATATTGTCTACAGTCAATCCCCAACACATGCTAGAAAGATAGAAAGGAAATAATGAAAGGTCTCAAATAAGTCAGATGCTTGGTACTAACTCAACCCTTGGTGCTATATCAAAAAAAGAGACAGAATTTGAGAGAACCCTAGACTGCATTCCTGAAGCACATTTTTATGAATCTTTGTTAGTGTCCTGCAATGAGGACTATCCTTATGTCAATCCCATCTCTTGTTCCTGCTGTTGAAGAACGTGGAAGAACTGTAGTTTTTCCTGAAATTTTCATCTTCTACACAGGCATTCAAGAGAAATAACAAATTAGCAGGCAATATAATTCTTGCTGTATTTTTAATCATCAGTTCTCTCTTGTGCATATATAATACAAGATGTACTTCATTCTCCAGAACGATTCCTTCAGACAGGCCTTTGGTGAAGAATATACAATATAGGGAAAAACTCTGGTTCAGGCACAGTAATTCCTGAAGATGATGGCTTTGAAAACCTAGGGAGTCCATGAGTAGGTCCCAGACTTTAGTCATATAATAGAATATGACTTGTGTTTCTGGGATTTTAGGATATTACACTACTACAATATAAATACACATTTTCTTTGAGTATCAAAAGTTCTATGAAGACAAAAGTTCACACAGCAGGCAGGCAGGAGCTAGGTGACCTTAAGATTTTCACCTTACCTGATTAAGTATTATTTTCTAACCTGGATGCCCAAGGAATTATAGATGATCCACAGCTACACTCTTTTTTTTTTTTTTTTTTTTTTTTTTTGCGGCACCGGGGATTGAACTCACAGCCTTGCGCCTGCCAGGGCAAGCGTTTAAGCCACTGAGCCAAACTCCCGGCCCTGGTTTTTTGAGGCAGGGTCGCACTATGTAGCTCAGGTGGGCCTTGCGCCGCGTTGTAGCCCAAGCCGGCCTCGAACTCACAATGCTCCGCCTACCTCAGCCTCCCGAGTGCTGGGATTAAAGGCGTGCGCCACCACGCCTGGCCTCCACAGCTACACTCTTCTATTTCAATGAATCCCAGTAAATTGCAAGTAATTAAAATATATCTTGGGATAATTATAGAAAAGAATGAAACTTCTGTAGTGTAAAATCACTCCAGCTCAACTCCTCAAGGAGGCCTCCTGGTTTGTCTCTTAATTACAATGGCATGCAGTGCAAAAAGCTAGAGTCAAGAAAGCTTGGGGGGCAATGTTGTGCTAAATGTTCTACAGACCTCCAAATTCTTTCCAGGATTATTTAGAGATACAGGAGATTGACCTGAAATATGAAAACAAGATTGCTTGAAGTGGAAGAGGATTGCAAATGGGAGAACCTGCAAGTAAGTGCATAGCATTGATTTCACTGTGGGTGAAATCTACATGAGCAGGTAAGACTGGAGGGTGTGAGCAATGTGTCCCATAGCAAAGAGTCTGAAGGGATAACAAGGCAATCGCATATCAGTGTCCTATTTCCAAGACTACAGAGGTTGAAAAAATTTTAGTGAGCATCATCACTAAAAAGACCTACGTGAAACTATGCTTCCTCACAAACCACCTTGTTTTCCAGTATTAATTTTGAAAGATACATTATCTGGGAGATACTTATAATTTAGTGGTTAAATTTAGGTTGAAACTTTAAAATTTTATCCCAGTACCTCTACTGTCACCAGATCTGTTGGGAGCCATTGAAACTGGAAATGGAACACATGTGCAGGGCTGTGACATGGCCAAGGCATGGCTGACCTGAGAACAAAGAGACGCTTCAAAGAGCCACATAAGGTTACAGCTGAGGACACCTGGCTTCAACTCCAATTAACTAAATAAAGACTGTGACTACAAGCATTTCACTCCTGTAGTGAAATGCAATGTGGAGATCTTCTCCTAAGATTCTTCTCCTAAATTAACATAACCTGTAACTTGAAAAAGTCCTTAAACCACTCCTAGGGTCTGTTCAGTTTCCTGCATTTTCCACTTTAACCCCCTCCTTGTTTAAATACTAAATAAATACAGGCCACCCAGAGACATCCCCTGTCTTAGTCTGAGCATCAAAAACTGCAGAGGGTTTTGATTCTCCTGGAGTCCTAAAATTATATCACTTATCGCATTTATTTAAGCCTTCACTGTACACTCATTTGGGAGATTGGGGATTTAGGCCAAGTACCTGATACAGATCATTGTTTTTAGACTAAAGATGTTTTCCCTATGCTACTCACAGAATTATAATTAGTACTGTAAAGATATCCTCTGAGTTACCCTATGGTGCAAGTGCCATTGTTTCCTGATGGAATCGTGACTGGGCCTCCTTATGTGAAAGGCAGGTAGTACTAACAACTGTCTCACAAGGCTGTTAGGAGGATTTGCACAGCGCAGCACTGGTGTGCCAAGATGTTGTACCAGAGTACTGTTGTGCAAATGCTTTACTCTGACTGAAGCACTCGCTCAGCCAAAGTGGAGGAAAGGGAGTTGAATCCAGGAAGAATGGGAAGGAATTGAGAAAAATAATTTTTTTTCTTGTTGGTCACAAGCTATATAGAGACATGGTCCAATTTCGGCAGGTAAAGTTAGACACACAAAAAAATTCTTCTGGTCTGCATGTAAAAACTATATGATGAAAAATTTCTACAGAGAAGCAACAGAAAGGATACTGGATACCAGTTCTGTTGCTTTCCATTTGTGCAAGGACTTCTGTTATCTGCGGCCAAATCCTATGATCAGTTGTGTCTGGTCACCGGTAACTCCTTTCCGGCTCTGTGGTATGGGTTATCCTCCATGTCTAAAAAGGATAAATAATAGGTGGGGAGTCATTTGAGTCAACAACTGAGGCAAAAACAAAACAAATGAACTACAATAAAAACCTGTTATGGGAGCAAAAAAAAGGAAGAAATTGAGAAATCAAGAAAGCACAGGAAATCTGTTTCCTCTAGGCATGAACTGGGGAGAGATGATACACCACACATCCCTGTGCAGAGAAGGGCCAAATAGAAGGAATAGAAAGATCCATGAATGCAAGGAAGTAAACTCTCCTTTCTATTTGGAATTGGAACACTGGAAAAGTGTTTCAGAAAGATTATGACAGATACCCAAAAATTATTAATGAAAATGATAGAGCTTACTTAAACTGAAAGGCAGATAAAAAGCTGAGAAAAAAAAGCTATATAGTGCTTAGAGTGGCACGAATTCTGGCCCAGACTCTAGGTCACATGCAAAGTAGAAGCCTCTCTAATATAAAAACAGAGAAGGTTATAGGCATATACACAGAACTCAAAGAAAGGAAAGGGAGATTTGCAGGGAAAGGAAGAAAGCAAATACCATGTATTTTCTGTAAGCAGCAGATAAGCAACCATCAGCTCCAGTAATGGAAAGAAAACAGTCTTGGTGCCAGCTTTGTTGTGTCATCCACCTCTACTTTACTTCCTATGCTCAGATTTTCATAAACTTCATGGTATTCCACGCATTAGTTGAGACATTTTAGGTTACAAATGACAGACTCCATTCAAACTAACTTTAATGACAACAAAATAATATATTGACTCATATATCTGGTACACCTGTGGTATGTACAACCTTAGACCCTTGGGTATGGCTACACCCAGGGATTTAGTGACCTTCAAAAATCCAGTCCCCCAACTCTCTACTCACAGCCCCAACTTTCATTTTCCTTTGTAGGCTTCATCCTTGACCATGATCTTTCCAAATTAGAAGTATTGATGATCCTTAATGATCAATGGCCTTACTCTCTGGAGAAAGAATTTTGAATTTCAAGATGCATGTTGATCTCAGGGAAAGAACTCTGATTGGCTCCACCCCTGACTTGACTAATGATAAGGGACAGAGAGAGAGAGAGAGAGGGAAGGAGGGAGAGAGAGAAAGAGATAGAGAGAGAGAGAGAGAGAGAGAGAGAGAGAGAGAGAGAGAGAGAGAGAGAGAGAGAGAGAGAGAGAGAGAGAGAGAGAGAGAGAGAGAGAGTTGTGAACAGCCTAGCATAATTGCCAAGAATGGTAAGTAAAGCTATTTGATGGTAAGTTGCATCAGGCAAATAAAGAATAGTTCTTGGTGGAAAAGATACTGAACAAACCAAATAGGTAACATTTCTTCTTCATTCTCCCTTGATTTGGGGAACTAAATGTTCACCAACAGAGATGCTGTGGTCCTCTCCTTCCCATGGCCCATGCCATACTTAATCCTTAAAAACAAACAGACACAAAATCAAAAAGCAATGTACAAAACATTTTTAAGCACTTAGTAATTCTTGAGTTTAAGTCCACTGCTGGATTTGGAGGATATATTAAACAATACTTACAAAACTAAAATAAAATTTAAGTGTGTGGGAAGGGGCATATGTAAAAAGAAGTAAAGGTATAGTGAAGTATAGCAAGATTAGCCAGGACATTTAGTTTTTCTTTAATTTCTTTAGTAAAACTCTCTTTCAGATGTCTATCATAAATACCAGTTTAAATTACACCTGTTTGGCTCCTCCCTGACCCAGCTTGGTGGGTTCCCAGGAGGCACAGATCTTTCTCTTCCTGTAGTCTGCACTGCTTGCGCAACTCACTAATCCAACCAGAAGACAACTAGCCAGCCTTCCTGATGAGTGGTGTGAGCTGCATGGACTCCAGGAAGAGAAAGATTTGCACCTACCAGGCTGAGAATCAAAATCTCCCTCCCACCCACCCGTAAGCAACATGCTGGTTCAAAGGACTGGCTAAATTGATAGCAACTAAGGTACAGAAAGCAACTAAATGTTTGTATCATTTGGTTGATTTTGCAGGCCTGGGACTGGCAGTCTGAGCATCTCTTGGGAGGATACAGTATGCAATGTAGCAAATGTGGGGGATTCCCTTCTGTCTTGTCTTTGAGGCCCAATATTGCTCTCATTATTTTGCTTTATTCTGATTAATATTTTTTGTTTTATTTCATATTCTGTTTTGATTGGTTTTATTCTATTTTGGTTTTGGTTTGATTTTACAGTACCTGATGGAATGGTCAACTATTGTGAAGACAACAAGATATACTACAGTACCTATTGTTTTCCTAGTATCTTGCTTTGAAGTTCTGTACCAGTTCTACTGCTTTGTTTTGATTGACTTTGTTCTGTCATGTTTTATTGGATTTTACTACCTTTAAAATAAAATTAAAAAAATATTTTTCAGCCAAAAAAAAATTATACCTGTTTCTGACAAATGACATTTTCAGAAGAATTAAACACCAAAAATGGATTTTGTGACGAGATATGTGATAGAATTCAGTTATCAGGTAGAATTATAGATGTGACAACTGGAAAATATGTAGAAGACTAGAAGGGAAAGGAAAAGAAAGAGTGTGTGGGGACCTCCTAGACTCATGGTACCATTAAAATTGTCCTAGTCTCTGTTACCAGAATTCTTCTAACGAACCAAAACAGGTTCTAAGTAAATGCAGAACTCATTGAAATTCTCTTGGTGTGCTTCAGCCTGATCATCTGGATATTTATAAACTGGAGGGCGGGGAACATGCTCATTTTTAAGTAAGCTCAAAGCATCTTCTCCACTGCCTCTGGCTTTTTGTGTGTTCAACTTCCAAGTTTAACCTTTATAAATAAATTTAAAATGTTTTAAAGGCCATGAGATATGGTTTACAATTTTAATTATTCTATATATTACAAACACATACTGAAATTTCACAATGAGTTTGAGGTTGGGAAGAATAACTCATCCTACACATATAAGCTAAATATAATGTGGTTAATGTTATGGTACATAATTAAATTGGCATTTGGGAGGCACATGGTAGATGAATAAAAACTACTTTTCTCTCATTTTTGAAAACCAGTTGAAATACATACATATATGAATGAGTGTGTTTGAATATGTATATATGATTTTAATTCTTATAAAATAGGTGTATTTTATCTTGAGGAAACAAAGAACTTTTGGTTTAGTTTTTTCTATATGTTTATTTTTGGGGAAAAATAGAAATAGAAGGAAGCAATAATCTCATCACATGTAATGTTTTCAAGAATATAATACAAACCTCTTTGTATGTATATCACAATTAATTTAACAATGGCTATGCATAATATGACTGATTAATGTATAATAGATTAGAGTGAAATACTATGCTATCATTAATCCCATAATTTCTGCTTAAACAATGTTTATAGTTCATATTCAAATAGCCCTTGAAAGGATCACAAGACATACAGTCCATCTCATCCCTGTCTTCATTGGAAAAATATGAAAGAATTATATGCTTAATTTCTTCACCAAGGAAAAAAACACCAATGGTAAACTGAAATGTCTAGGCTTGATAAAGAAAGCTATTTGATAGGAATACAAAAATTGTCAGATAAATGTCAATTTATGTCTATAAACATTTGATCTGACCAGAAAGTGTGTACTGATTGAGTCTGTTTTGACAGATAAAAAGCACTCAGTGAATACACTTTCCTGAGAAACATCTTTCATTAATACTTACATTTTCCTTGACAATGCAGTTCCTGCAAGCATACCTTGGGTAACCATAGCCTGCACTTGGCAAATATACATGCTCATAGGCCCGGATTTCTCCAAGTATCCAATTGCTTTGGGTAAGAGTAGGGGTCTAGTTGTTTTTGTGAATTCCCTGGTCTGCAGGTGTAGTAATCCAAGGGTGGGGGGGAATAGCACTTATTTGAAGATGTGGGGGCACATTTATAATTAGTGAACTTCTGCTAGAAAAATAACAAATGGCAACTATATTTCCCTTCCATTCCCTCCATTATTTTGTCTTCATCATTTTTTATTCTGCTGTGAGCAGTCACTAAAAATATATCTGGTCGATAATGGGCAAATAAAATTGGAAGGGTTGCTATAGGAACACACGAAGCGAAGAAGAGCAATAACCACTCTAGTGTATACTGTGTTTTCTTGTTGTATTTCCATTGTAGTTAAAAACTTCAGAAGACTTTCCTGGAGAAAAAGTCTATTTGAAATGCAGAAGGCTCTTTCTAAGGCAATTTTATTTAGTAACTGGAAAAACAATAAATCCTCAATCCGAGTTGCACTACAAGCATAAAACTAGCATTTCTTCAGTTTATTTCATTATATTTTTCAATGCATTTTCACCCAAATCATTTTTGTACAGGAAAGACCTGGGAATGCATTTTAATAGCCGTGAAAGCAGCAGTAGGGAGGAGAGCCGCCTGCAGCCGCCCGGGTGCACTCTCTTCCATTTTGAAGGACATCTGTATTCCAGCCCTGAGACCTTCCTCACTCCCAAGTCTGTTGAATTATCCCACTCAGGAGCTATGCTCTCCTTAAACCTTGTGTTTTCTTTTTCCCCCCAACAGGTGAAAGACCCTACTGCCTTCTTTCTGACCTCCATTTGATAACTGCAGCATAGTCATTGGAGATATTTCAGATTGACACACTAAAGTGATTTCACATTGACCAGACCCATGACTGAAAGAATAAGGTCACTGCACCCAGGCCCGGAACTTCTCAGAGGGGACAAGGCCTTCTTTGTGATTGCAATTGAGGGAGCGATTAGCTGAACTTCAGTCTGCTTATATCTGTTCATTCTCATGTGTCCAGCTACTAAGCCCAGTCAATTTTCTTTTTTTTCGGCAAAAGCTTTAGTGGCAGGAGCATTTTCTAACTGAGTGATCACAAACCCCATTGATTAAGGTACCTCAGTGAACATGATCTTTAACAAAATTGTGTAAATGATATGACTAGATTCTGGAGTGTTTTTTTTTTTTCTTCTCTGATAAGCTGAACCAAAGATCAAATGCTCATTCTTTCCTCATTTAAAAAAAAAAAAAAAAAAAAAAAGGTGGTGGTTTATGGCTGACAGGAGCAGAGCTGTGGTTAACCTAACAGTCATTGTTTTATTTGATTGAGTTCAGCAAAGTAGTGGCCCCCGCACCGCCATCCCCTCTTGTGGCATATAGATGAAGCATGGGGGTTAATAAGGAGGAGGCAGGGGCACACAGAAAATAAATCCCTGAAAGGTAAATGTCACACCAAAATTTTAAAAAGTGGAAGCTGATGTGTGAGAGGGGTCAGTCATAAATATGTATGAAAGCTACACTTTTTATTATGAAACAAGCCTAAGTTACACAGGGGAAAGCACACAGAAGTTCAGTATTAACTTATCTCCCCCAGAGGGTTGTGCAAATGATGTCTGTTCATGAGTTTTTAACCCTGATACCTTGTGTGTGTGGGGGGGGCAGTTTATGGGAATAGGCAGAAAAAGCAATTTTTATATTTCATATTTCTGGTCAAATAGTAAAGCAATAAGAACTGACCATGTATTTTACCCTAATCAAAACTTCAGAGCCTGTTCTATTCAAATAATATCCAGTATTGCCTATTTTTGGCAAAATTGTACATAATCATTCTGAAATACATTTCACAAACTTTCACAAGGACTGAAACAGAGTTTGTCAAAATCTCAAATTGATAAATAAATTTGCTTTCTAGTGAAACAAAGATGTAAAGCTAAGCACTCTAACACCCCACAACAAATCATAATCTCATGATCATAAAAAATAGGAAAGAAAAAAGAAAGAAAGAAAATATCATTACGGTAAATTAAATATTTCTTCCATTTACAAGCTCTCATTTTAAATTGAATAATCTTTCAGTTTCGATGTCAAGGCAAGTTGTGGGGTTTCTTAACTTGCACCTGACTCTTAAGACTTCATACTGGTTCTGAATAAAAAGAGCAAAAGAAAGATTAGGTATGTACAGACTGTACCAAACTTGCTCATGGCAACCTTTGTATTCTCAGTGGCAGTAGGGAAGGTGTCAGAGGTGGCAGAAGCAAGGACCTCAATACTGTGGTTCACAGCACAGCAAGTGCTCCCTGAGGGCAGCTGGCTTTCGAAGAAAGATAAAACAGAGCAGCGAGACAGAACAGACTTCATTTTCTCCTAAACTCTCCATTCAGATCAATCATTTCTTCTGAGGGGTAAGTCGGTCACTTGAATGACCAGGTATGTGATTCTCCCAGAACTCCAATCATTGCGGAAACATGAATCCAAGAAAAAGAGAACCCTCCACTTTAATACCAGCATCTTTCCCCACCTAATTAATATTTTACTGAAAAAAAGGGTTCTAAGTGGAAACCCAACAGTCTGAAATAATTCATTTGCCCTGATAAATTTTTAACTTACTATGAAGAACTGATGTAAGTATTTGAGAAATTAAGCTCATTAATTTCTAATATTAAGTCATATTTCCACTAGCATGGATCCTTTGAAATTAGTCTTATCTATATGATAATAGGAAAACTGGCATAGGATTTTGAAATATTCATATTCTTAATATCATCTTACTCTCCTCCAAGAAGTAATACAGACAATGTACTCTGCGAGGTTGCTCAACCTGTATCGCATATAATGTTTTCAAAAAACAGGTTCCCCATCCCTGTTCAGTGGCATGAAATTTACTTTGTGTGCACAGAGATCATGCATTGCCTCCTCACGCTGAAAGGACAGGGAAAGCCTTTCAGTCTCTGTCAGTGATGTGCTTGTGCCTGGTCTTTCTTATAAGAATGAAAGATTAGATGACGTCACATGGGTTGCAGAACTAAACTGCTTACAAGCTTTAAATGCCCTCCTCATCTTTGATTTCCAAATATTTGGTCTAGCCAAAAACTACTCAAATAAAAGAAATGTGACTCCTAGGGCGACACAATTTATGAGCCTCACCTATCATTGTATTGACAAAAGACAAACAGACGATGGCAGACCCGCGGTGTCACACTCCTTCAGAACTGCTGCAGCCATGGCGATTTTCTGTCAGCTGTGTGGGACATCAAGCTGATCAGAAGAAACAGTCAATTCTTCCCTCTCACTGTGAACATTAGGGGAATAATCTTTGAACAGTATGTCAGATGCTGGGGATCAACAGTAAATAACCAAATATCTTACAGGTGATTAGGAACCATCAAAGGAAGTCAGCTAACACAAAATTATCTCAATACAAGCATATTAGTAATTATATCAAGGTTCCCCTCAATACGTAAAAAGACAGAAGTATCTGAGAGAAGAGAATCCTGAAACAAGTCAGGAATACCTGATTTATTAGGTGAGTTACTGCTGATCCATGAGTCATAACTTCTGCTCTCATTCTGGTTCTTAACACAGATTGGTCGCCACATTGGGTAAATAATATAATTTACCTAGTCTTTAGTTTCAGTGATTGTTAATAAACAGATTATATGTTAGATGTTCTGTAAGATGTTTTGGAGCTCTGATACTCAATGATTATTCCAGTAGGAATTTGAAATGTTTCATATGGGTATGATATATAATGATTAAGTTTGCATTGTCATCAACTAACATGGGGATAGCAGTTCCCATAACTAAAGTACTCCATGCAAACCTGTATCAAGCTTGCTATAGTTGATTGTTTAATGTCTGCCACTCTGAATTTCAAATTCTTAACTGTGTGCACAAAATTTGTGATGAAAACAGCTGAAATTAAAAAAGGAAAATGTGGAAAATATAGGCTTTGTCCTCATCTCCCTGAGTAAACCTCTGATATATGCAGAAACATACACCTTTGTTGTTTTCCTGTATTTATATTTATTTCCTTTAAGTCTTTCATACTTTTTCGTATGTAACAATCAGGTCAACCATGTAAGTAGTATAGTGATCTAGGACTCTATTTTAAGAGCTTATCAAAATCCATTTTTTGCCAAAGTTTCCCCAGTTCTTTTTCTTGTTTTTCATTTTACCCCACCCTCACTAACATCTTTAAGGTTTTATATTTTTAAATGTTGAAATCTTTCCATTTAATTTTTAAGGATCACTGCTAATATTAACAAACAGAAAACAGAAAAGCACAATTGTAACCTGCCTTATTTCAGAAATAATTTAGGGCATCTCATTTCATGTAGAAACACATAGAGTAGAAAAATAAAATGTGTTTTCAGTTGGGAAGAAATTTGAGACAATGAAAAATGAAGGATAATAAAAAGTGACATGGCACCAGAAGATAAATACAGAACATTTATGCCATAAAATCTATGCACAGAGTAAAGGAAGAGCTCAAATTTGTCACTACCTTTCCATCAGTCAACGGGAATAGAGAAACATGACTAGTTTTATAATATACCGTGTTTATAAGAAAAAGATACAGCAATTGCTCTGGAGAAGCACAGAGAAAAATAATTCACCCGGACCACTATGAGAAGGATTCTCTGTTATATAGTGAGGCAGCCACTTAATCCCTACATTAAATGTTACAGAGTTTCATAGGGTTGTTTCTGATGACATCTTTCAAAGTAAGCTAATGACACAAGCCAAAGGGATAATAAAATTAAATTGATAGTAGAGAAAAATTGATAAAATGTGGTGATATGATTTAATTATTGATAGATTTTTGGGTGATCGAGAATCAATATTGAGTGTCTCTCTCAGGAAAAACACCATGGCAGTACTTCCAAGTGAACAACTGGAAGTGCGGAGTGAGGGCTTAGTGATCAGCAATGTTTTATCAATCTGCCAATCAATGAATAGAGCTGCCATTTTTTTAATGGAAACAATTAAAGAGTAGTAAGTGTCACATGATGACCACACCGCAAAGGGTCTCCTCCAGAAGAGGCACTGCCACTTATACAGACAAAAAGCAGGAGACAACACCAACTTCTGTCACAAAATACAACTGTGCTGCAAGTCTGCAAAAATTTTACAGCAAATGAAAGTGAGAGGTTTAATTCATCATTTAAATAAATCTCTAGGAAGCATCCATTTTAGCAGAGAGCAAACTAACATCCTGGTAAGCCTAGAGAGACAAAACATGGTTGCAAGCTCTTTTCTTATGTATCAGCTGAAGAGTGAATCCATCATAGAGTTGCATTATTATTAATGAATCAATTTGAGGCTGGAGATTTATCTCAGTCTCACAATACCTGCCTGGCAAGCAAGAGGCCCTGAGTTCGATTCCTGGTACCAAAATAAATAAATAAACAAACAAGCCAATTTGAAATGGAACCCCACTAGAATAA
The DNA here is from genome assembly GCA_004363535.1 of Dasyprocta punctata. NCBI lineage: Eukaryota > Metazoa > Chordata > Mammalia > Rodentia > Dasyproctidae > Dasyprocta > Dasyprocta punctata. The sequence continues at coordinate 13,826 of RJWM01015263.1, forward strand.
ACATGACACTTTAGTTTTGGAAGAGTTGATATATGGTGCTTCATTTTTAGTCTGGTATCAAAGCCAAGCCATCCTTGCAGAAAACATATGTACTTTCCGGTATTTTGGAGTATTGTGTATGGAGAAGCATAATCCTTCTTCACAATTACTTAGTTATTTTTCTTGTGCTGTCTGGTAACCCCTTAAACATTGCTCTTCTTAATTCTTTTCACTTTCATATTCTTCCACTACTAAAGCAACCTGATACATAGTAAATTGTTGGCAAATATTGAATGACAAATATATGTCCAAATAAGGCTTTCATAATTTACCCCACTGAAAATAATGATTATTATAAAAAAGACTGCTTTTCTAGTTTACTGGTATATATTTTTTTAAAAGACCATAATACAAATCTATACATTTTAGCTTTTATTCAGAAATTATGATCAATTAAATTTCAAGTGAGTTCCCATCTCTACCTTTTAAAAATCATTCCAGAAAATTTGAGTGTAAGATATTGAGGAAATAATTTTCAAAAACATTATAGTAAATATTCATGTAGGATCTATGTAGCAATCACCTACCCAAAGTCTTAGTCCTTATCTAGTTTCAATCCATGAGCAGAAGATAATGAGGGGGTCAATGAAAATTGTAAACAATCATCTTAATTCTAATTATTCCTTGTCTAAGTATTAAAGTATTAGAAAGAGGTCAATAGTGGGATACTTGTGTCAAAAATCCATATTTCTTTCATAAAATACTTGCCTAGAGTACTCTGACTTATAATTTATTAAGCAAAGTATTTTAGATGAAATATATGTTAAATCATATAATTTAGGGTAAATAAAAGGTATTTCCATCTAAAGAGCAAGCTTGACTGCATTCTGAATTTAAGAATAAACATTGTGAAAACACCCTGTTTTCAACAATTCAGGATAATTTGAGGGTTCAACAATTTCAGGATAATTTGAGCCACATTTAAATCTAACCTTATTTTCCCAAAGTTTTCATTTTGTCTGGTATTACTTTAATTTAATTTCCAAATAGACTCTGGAATTATCTCATGGTTTTAATGTAAACTCGGATAGTGTAGGAACTGGGTCCCTTAATTTTAGCAGCCAGATACTAAGACCTAGCAATGCTGCCAGTTATAGGTGCTTGTTTGAAAGAAGAGTGTCTTAGAAGGCTACTCTCAGTGAGTTTTCTTGTGTAGCACTATGTGAAGTTAAACTTCTTGCTTGGTGACATCATTTATTCATTCAAGTAATTTTGGAGTTTCCACTAAAGGTTATGAACTCTGACAGGCACTTAGACTGCATGCATAAGTCAATTAGCTCCTTCCTAGTTTCAAAATCTTACAATCAGTAACTATCTTCGTTACTTTTCTTGTTGCTGAGACAAAATACCTGACACCCAGCATTAAAGGAGGAAAAGTTTATTTAGCTCACAGTTTGTAGAGATTTGAGTCCATTATCTGTCTGCTCTAAGGGAGGGTAGCATCACAGAGGAGAAACAGTTCATGGCAGGCAGAAGATAACAAAACAAGTAAGCCATGACCACAGCTCTTTTTATCCTTCATATCTTATCCAGGTTACTCAGGGCACGTTGCACTCACACCCTTAATCCTAGTGCCCTTGATCCTAGCATTGCACCATGAATGAATCCCAAGATCACACACTCTACAACCAGCCACCTCTGAAAAAGCTTCACCTATGACTGCATGAGGCTCTGGTGGGGGAGCATCTAAATACTAGCCACGATAGAAACTCAGTTTGTAATAACACATAGTGATCTAGGAAAACAAGACATTATGTTTATACCTGGCCAGGAGGACCATAATCTCAGGCTCAAAGAAATGAAAGAAATGGTATATCTCTAGACAAGGTGGTCATTCAATTAAGTCTTAAGTAGAATCAGAGTCAGGCAGGTACAGGTTGAGAAAGATAATATAAGGAAAGTAAGAAAACAAGAAAACAGAAAGAAGCCAGATTGTAGTATACTTTATCTTACAGAACATGTAGATCATTGAGGTGTTAAATTAGAAAACAGAATTTTTGATGGAACAGAGAATCACTGAAATTATGACATATTCAGAGCCAAGCCTCATTGTAATTATGAAATCATAACTTCTGTGAATATTCTTTTCATTTATGAATTTGCCCCCCCCCCAAAGTGGTTGTTAAGTCAGGAAGTTTTATTGCTGCACTGTGCAATTGAAACAGAAAAACAAGATCCTGAGTGGAATCTGACAGAATGAAAAAGGGTGAAGATTATTTTGGTTATTTCTCACTCCTAATTCTTTCTCTCAACATAAATGAATATACAGCTAAAATAAATAGTTAATGGTCACCTTCTTCTTATGGTTCTCTCGGATCAGAAGACAGAAGTCAGCAATCTCCAGTTAGAGGTTATTTTTGGTGGAATATTATGGTCATCACTAGAGGAAAAATATCATTAGAAGATTTTGGAACTTTGAAATGCTTTAGTAATAATATTTTAGGATTGCAAGACCTTGCAGAGACATCTATCCCTGTCTCCCTGATTGTATGCTCATCAGCGTTCTGGGCTGTGACACCATTCAGTATCCCCTTTCCATCATTTCTGTTTAAATTGGAACAAAAAATGTCAGAAGGGGAAGAATACCTTTCTGTAGAACCATCATTATTAAAGGAAATTAGGCAGAGATGATCCACAATTAGAGAAGCAGTAGGTACACATTAAAGGGCATTTGTCCTCCAAATTCATCTTTCACTCATGAATGACCTCATCACGGTAATAAATTAGCATAATTTATACCAATAATTTGTTTCTGTGATGTGTGAAGAAAATAATATCGCACAATAAATTAAAGATGCCTTTATGACTGCATTTTATCGCCTTATTTACCATTACTTATATTTAGAACTGCAAAGTCGCATTAGTACAGTTATGAAAAAGGCCCATGGGGCTGAAGAGCCGGTTAGTTTATAGTCAGACAGGAGGCACACTGTCTTATCTTTGTGAATAGAAAGGTTGTGCTGAATTTGACTTGTTAATTATAACACTTGCCTTATTGTTCAGAGGATGCTTCTAAGTCTCTAGCTGCCAAGCGAGGTGACTAAGAGGAATTGGTATCTTTTGTGTAAACTGGCCCATCACTTTGCCAAACAAATTCGTTTCACTTGTCTTTTAAAGTGACCTTTGGACTTGTAATCAACCACCTTCTTCATGCTTTATTTCATTTTATTTTACCAGGGAGCATTTGAGAATATTTGTCATGAGAAGAGCTGCATAAATATTAATATATTGATAGTGTTACGGCTTTTCAAACCTGTATTTCATGTCAGAGATTTTAAGAGCTACAAAATTTACTGACTGTACAGAAAATATAGGTACAATATACTCACTGAAATGCCCCAAATGCGATAAAATAGATGAATTACTAATCCCAAGAAAGTCAGCATGAACCTACTTAAATGCCAGATCTTCTGAAGCAATCTTGGACTTTTTCTTTACTAACAGAGAGAAAATTTGGGGTGATAAATAAATATAGTACACCCTCTATTTTTGAAATTTAAAGTGTATTTGGAGGCAAATATTATAAATTAAAGAAAGGTATAAATTATATGTCTACAGTGGAAAAAAAAAGCACTTAAAGTTAAATCTACATAGACTCCTCAACTCCCTCTGAGCCCTCCACGGGGCAAGGTCAAGAGTGAACAGGGTCAACAATTGCCTTAGAAGACATCAACAAATTAAATATTTTGAATAAAAGGAAACCCACACTGAAGTTGCACTTCATATAGTGCAAAAGGGATGAAAATAGCTCATCCCCTGGTGATCTTTACCTGGTACTAGGCAGCACTGGACAATTTAAGAAAAAAGATTCTGTACGATACAAGTGCTATATTTAAGTATAAAATTTTCTGCATTAACTGCAAACCTGTGTAAAAGTGTCAAGTTACTCAGCGCTTCATCTTTGTGTAGCTAGTAGAGGTCCAAACTCTCAGGAAAGAAAGTAAATAAACTGGCTACTCTTTCTTTTTTTTTTTTTTTTCACAAGTGTTCGACAAGCATCAGAAATAGAGTGCCTTGAACTGGGCACTGTGAGTAACACAGGATGAGAATACACTGCTTCTGATCTTAATGAACTTAAAATATTGTTCAGAAAGACAAAGAAACATGAAAATATACAAGTAAGAAATAGGAACAAGTAAGCATCATGTAAGGTAAAGTATAATCTTATTTGGCAAAACTGAGTCATGAAGATTGTTTAATATAGGGAAATCTTGCTTTTTTTAGTGCAGTAATGAAGATGAAATTGGATGACATGCTCAGCAGGATAAAGCACCCTGACACAAGAAGGAAGATCAGGAAACAGTGAGAGAGTTGTGTGAGTTGTGTCTTTTAAATGAAGGGCCACTCAAGGTTTTATTTTCATCTCATATGAAGGAATACACGTATGTCTTGGAGTAGTTATATGCTAATAATTCAATAGCAGTTTCCTTTCAATTACTTCCACCTTATGAGAGTTTTTATGGAGCAATAATTATAGGATATAATTTGTGTTAATAAAATGGTACATATTTTCCCAGTTGAGGATCACATCAATTCTGTAAAATAAATTCCTCTTCCTCCTTTGGCAGATGAAAGAAATGAATTTCACAATTTTGTGATTTTAATTTGTGTACTAAACCACATAGACTGGAGATGAAGAAATTTTATTTAAAATTGGCACAAACTTCTCTCCAAGTGTGTCATTGGTTCAGTCAATAAAATTCTTCAGATTTTTGCTCTGATAAATGAAAATATCAGACCCCAAAATCCAAAACTTTCCATCTTTGATGTATGCAAATCATTTAAACTTCAGCATCTCCTTTTCTCTTCACTTCCTTCAGCAAAAAGTACAAAGGCAATGGATTTTCCTCCTGTACCAAATTCTTACACACAAAGCGCAAAGCAGACTGAACATCAGCGCAAATCACTATTTCTGCAGATGATTATCTCCATAAGAAGAAAAGAAGAAGTTAAACTAGAATATGCACAATTTTCCAGAAATAACCTACATTGTTAATTTAAAAGAGAAAACCAAACTTCACCATAATAGAAAAAAAGATTTCAAAAATTGATGGGTCAAGATATATGCTACTTTGAATTTTAATTTTTTTAAGCTTCTTAAGGCAGAAAAACAGAAAAAATAAATTTGAAAATAGTAACATAGCAAGAAAGATTGGGAAGTTGATCCAATACGGTGGCTCCAACTTTTCCGTAACAAAACTCTCAGCAATGTTCTAAACAGAGGAAAAAATAAATAGTGCTAACCCAAAACTATTTCACACAGTCTGTTTTTCAAACTTAAAGAAAGCATTCTAGAAAAATAAAGAATGTAACTAGAAATTATCATCCTTTTTAAAAATAACATGTCTATAAAATTGAGATGTTATAGACTCATGAAAGAGGTAAGAAACACTAGAGAAAGAAAAGGAAGAGAAATGTAGAAGAAGGAAAAAGAAGAGAACTGAATGTGCACATATCTGAATACTAATCTACATGAAAATAGAAGTGTAGTTGATTAATGTTTGAAAACTTTAACATATGTCAACACTTACATGCTGAAAAATAATCATAAAAATTTGACATGGAGATATTAAGTATCCTAGTTTCACATAAGAAGACTTACATTGGTTAAAATATATCATTGACTTATACCAAGAAGATTAATGAGAAAGATTTTGCAATCTTTCTAATGCAAAGGAATTGGACAGACTTGGATCAAGAAAGTTTGGTGATGTCATTGATTTCAGAGAGTTGAACATTTGTTATGAAAGGTGTTAATGAAACAAGGAAAATATACAGTGATCTTATAACTTTACCAAATTTTCATACAGTAAAAAAATCCCATTACCTAACTAATGAAATGTAAAAAATGCATAGAAAAATCAATGAAAAGATTTAAATTTATATTAATGGGCCCATGAAAACTCTACTAAACAGAAAATAGCATTTCTAAATGTATTTTTTGAATATTTTATATGTTACATCAATATTTTTTGTACACATATATACTAGTGTTCAGATCAAACTTTATAATTTCCAAAATGTACCTTCTTACTAGTATCCATGAAATAGATAATTTAGTTATGTTTCTTTGTATAATTGATGTGTTCACATATTCCCAAAGTGAAAGTATTGCAGACATTGTAAATATAGCTCAATGTAAAAAATTTTTAAATTAATACCAAAGTATAAGCAAAAACAACCTTTGGATGCATTTCGAGCAATTCTTAGTTTAAAGAAAAACTCACAACTCGTATTGTAAAATTACTAGGAATTAATGAAGCATATCCAAACATACTCATAGTTGCTAATGCTGTGTTGCAGAAGAAAATTTATTAGTGCATCAGGCTACAATGAATCAAGTAAGTGTTTGAATTCAGAAGATAGCTTTAAAAGTTAGGAATAGATTAAAAATAGGATCCTGCAGAGTGAAGTATAAAGAAAATAATAAAGATAAAGTCAGAAATATGCTTACAAAGAAACAGAAAAATAGCATTACTAAAGAAGCATTTCTTTGGAAATAAAACTATAATACAGCATGAAAATAACTAAGGATAAAGGAAAAAATAAAAATTTACTAAATTAGAATAAGCAGAATACTAGCCACAGATCTTGAGGAAATTAAGAGAATCATGACAGAAATATGCAAAAGTCCTGTGCAAATTTTTAAACTGAATTAAAGACACTATGTTCTGGGGAAAAAGTCACAACTGGCCATTAAAAATTATGAACAAATTTCAAAATAAGTGGTTTAGCACTAGAATTTCCTCCTAGTTTTATATAATGAAAAATTCTGACATTCACATCACAGGGAAAGGGCAAAATATTCATCCTTTTCTCTTGATCTAAGGTAAACAACGCTATGCTATGAGAAAAATACACCATAGATAAGTACTGACCAGCTCACAAATTTCTATTAATTTTAGATGTAGCATTTTCAAATAGAAATAAAGATGTCAGTGATATATGTAAAGAATAAGTCAGGATCTTAAGTTTTTTACAGAAACACAACTGTTACTCTAAGAAGTCTGTTAATGCAATACATTAATAAGTCAAATGAAAATAAACATGTTCACAGAAATGTGTCAAGTGTTTCTCAAAATTTAAAATCCATTTCTGATTTATAAAAAATTACTAGATTAAAAATAGAGCAACTACTCTGGCGATAGCAATATGCAACTTATTAACCATTGTTAATATCCTAAAAAAAAAAAAAATAGAACACTAAATCCCAGTTAGACCTGAGAGAACCCAACTATAATCCCAGTACTCTATGAAGCTGAGGCAAGAGGGTGGTGAATTCAGGCCCAGCCTGGGAAATTTAACAAATTAATAAGACTCTGACTCAAAATAAAAAGCAAACACAGAAAAAGACTGGGAATATATCTCATTGCAAAGGTTCTGGGTTAAATCCCAGTGCTGAAGAATGAGAAAAGGAAAAAAAGAAAGAAAGAAGGAAAGAAAGAAAGAAAGAGAAAGAAAGAAAGAGTCCAAATCTTTAGCATGATAAGAACACACATTTCAACTATAGTTAGTATGGGTTTTTTTTATGGTGAAACATTGAAACTATTCTACTGAACTGTTCTACTGAGGTAGAAAATTGAAAAAGTTAAAGGGTGAGAGGCAAGGGAAGGTAGATCAAAATGCTTCCTTGTTACTTCAATTAGACCTTATCTAGAAACACTAATGTAATGAGAACTGGCCTTTTTTGTTTTTCCTTTTTTTTTTTTTTTTTTTTCTTTTGGAAGCAGGGCACAGGGTATCTTGTGATGCGGAATACACACCACTAGTGGAGCCATTTGCTCAGTTTTTTGGCCCTTGCTGCCAATAGAAAAAAATGCGTATGAATTTAACTGGAGCTTTCAATGCAAAGAAGCTAAAAGAAAAGAACCAGGCAACAGAAGTGTGCAGGAAGGGGCACCACGCTGGCAGTTCCGGGTTCAGAGGTGCTGTGTGAGTCTTGGCTGTGCGATGGCGCAGATGTGACATCTGTGCACAGCAGTGGCAGTGGGGCTGTCACCAAATGGAACTGGTGGCACAATTGTAACATGCTTCTTGCTGACAGTCCTTTGTTAGTCTTCCAGCTAATGCATTGTCTGAAATCCTTTTCTAATTATTGGAAGCATAATCAGGTACTACTGCTTCACTTAAGAACCCTGACTAATATAACTAACCAGCACAAATTGACAGTGGAAAATGATGAAGTAACAAATATTGAACCAGAGAACAAAATCTTATGATATGATGTAATTGAGCAACAATGTTAAGAAACATCTGAAAAATATTAGAAACAATAATAGAAATCATTAAAATGTAATCATATTCATGAATACAAATGATCCATATATATACTATCATAGAAAAGAGCATCTCATTTGTGATGACAATCACAAATAAAAACCACAATACATTGAAAAAAATAACAATTTCTAAGATTTATGTGGGGAAATCCGCTAAAATATGCTAAACGATATAAAATTATACTTAACTAAATAGAAAGACATGCTTTTTAGATACACTATAATGTTATCAATTCACTCAAAATAATAATAGGTATATGAAATATGATTATAATTAAATGACAAGAGGTAAAACTTTATCAAATTCCTATTTGGAAAAACAGGCAAAAATATCTAAAACAATTCTGAGAAAAGACTGATGAAAATAAAACAGTCTTGCTAGGTATTAACATATCATAAAAATATTAAAGTTTTAGATATTTTAGTAAGGTATTAAATCCACATTATGTTAAGATATTAAAACATTTTTCAGCTCTAGAAATTAAAGCTGGTTGAATGACTTAGACTAGAAGCAAAAATATATTGTAGTAAACATGTGATTTTGGTTCACTACAATGTTGCAAACCAGTGGGAAAAGAGAATGGAGGATTAATTCAAGACTGATCTCTGAATAATGGTCTGCCACAGGATCTGGAAAAATAGAATATTTTCCATATTTCTTAAACTAGTAGTTCTGTCTTAGTCTTCTAGGGCTGTATAATGAATACCTCAGACTGAGTGGCTTAAAGAACAGTAATGTATTTTCTCACAGTTCTGGATATGATCAAAATGTTAGCAGGATTGTTTCTCCAGACAACTCTGGTTCATAGATAACACTGTTCCTCAGTTTTCTTCCAGTGACTTTCCCAAATTTCCTAATAATTTTATGAAGACAACAGACATTGGATTAGGGTCTACTCTACCTTCTTTTAATTTAATTGCATACTTAAAATTACTATTTCTGAACACAGTCACATTCTGTGGTGTTACAAGTTATGATTTTAACCTGAATCTTGGAAGGTTATGAGCTTTAAAAGATCACAATTCACTTTATAACAGGTGCTGCAAGTAGGCCAGCCAGACCAGCAGAAATCTTGAAGCTCAACAGAATCAGTATCTCTGGGCTGGAGCCTAAATAGCTATATTTCAAAGTCTTTTAGATGACCCATGATGCATTCTTAAGTTTGAAAAACATTTCTTTAAAAATAATATGCAAATCATTCTAAGGTTAAAATAAAATAGATAAAAGTGTAAGTATTTTTACTTGCATAAGTAAGTGTCCTCCTGGAATGTTTCAAAATTCATGTCCACCCAGAACCTCAGTGAGTAACCTTATAGCAAAATACGATCATCAGCTAGTTAAATTAAAATGAGTTTATACTGGTTTAGAGTAAATCCTAATCCAATGATTGATCTTTTTGCAGAAAAAGAGAAAAGGACACAGGGAGATCACAGGCAAAAATACCATGCAATGATGGACATGGAGATCTGAGTGATGTGCATGTATCACCAAGCAGCATAAAGCATGTTGTTGGTAGCCTGCTAAAGCTAGGAGAAGCAGTGAAAGTTTCTCCCTGAGAGCCTCCCTGAGGTACGTCCTGCCAGCAGCTCGGTACCAGCTATATACACTTCAACGGTACGACAGAATAAATTCTCTTGTTGCAGGCCGCCAAGTGTGTGGTGCTTTCTTATGACAGACCTAGAAAACATTTTTAGGTTCTTAGCTCTATTTCTACTTCTTTGTAATAGAACTTACAAAGTTCCATTAAAAATCGAATTTACCATTTTCAAATATAGAATTTTTAAAAAGCAGACTATGAAACATAGAAAATAAAACTGCCTTGTGGCAAGAAAAACACAAAATCATAAGACATATAATCAGCTAGAAAAGATTGTGAGAACAGACCTGACAAAAAAATTACTTTCTTTTATTTGCAGAGGACTTGTAAAAATAAATACTATGAATAATACAGTAGGAAAAAGTAATGAAAATGTGAAAAGACTTTGCAGTACAATATATACATAATATCAAAAATATGAAAAATAAGGTTAATAGCATTATTAAACAAATACAAATTAAAGCAAGATACTCTTCACCTCTCAGAATGACACCTTCAGTTATTACTTTCAGGGTTAGCATATTTTAGGAATCTAGGCAATCTGTCACTTTTGGTTGAAAATAAATTGCATTATTTTTGTAAAGCAATTTGATAGTATCTATTGGAATTTTAAATTCACACAGCTATGTCAAGCCTAAAAATTTATGTACACGATAGTTTCAAAAGGAATATTTCTTAAAGATATTTGCAAAAAAACAAACAAAAACCTGAATCAGCCCACATGTGCATCTGTATAATACTAATCCAACTAATTGTGAGGTATCAAAACTAAGCAATAGCAAGCAGTCATTGAAAGATTGAAATTATTGTCTACATAGTAATATGGAAAATGATTTAATATTTTAATTAATGAAAACATATAGGTGCAAGAAAATAAGGCTTGTTTAATTATTCTTGTGTAAATAAATTAGGATTCCCTCATGAAGTATTTTTCTGGAAGTAATCTTAGGTAATGATTACCAGAAATATCTTTTGTAAGTGTTTTTTGGCATGTAAGAAAGAAGGTCCTCCATTTACAATTTGACTGTTCTTACTATAACTATGTAGGGATACACAGAAAGTCTGCATAAACATCATAAAAATTATGTTATGGTGTGATTATGGTTTATTTTAATTTTTAATCATAATTTTCCATGCTAAAAGCATTCATATTGTAAAATTGCAAAAGGGCATGAGAAAATTAGCTTTCAATTTAAATTCTTTGCAATGTATACATGAAAAAGCAATAGGAGCGAGCTTTTCACACTATTGCCTTGTACTCATTAGTATAAGCAAGTGTTTCAACTGAGAAGCCTTCAGATTGAAGACTTCACTTCTTAAACTATCGCCACCAACTAATCTTTAACTAGCTTTCTGGTAATTCTCTCTATGTTGTAACTCATAGATAGGAGGAGGAACTAATTTGAAGAAATAAGACTTCTTCACAAAACTTTATTTTAATAAGTGACTTTGTAAGTAAAGGGAAAACCTTGCATAGTATAAAGGAATGGAAAATCACCGGCCCAATGGACACTCGTCTTACAATTCAAAGAAACATATTTTGAAACGCTGCACAGTTGGTGGCTTGTGACAGTGAAAATCTATGGCAAATTTAGAATTTAGATTGTCGAGCTCTCAGAGACTGTCTTTAGTATCATTCAGTCTAACATCTCTGCTATTCAAAGAAGGAAAAGATGAGGGGAAAGAATTGCGTTGATGCACTCAAGGTAAATAACTTGCTGCATGTTGTATTAGATAAATGGTAGGTAACAGTCCAAGCTCCAGGTCAGGGGTCTGTAGCTTTAACTCCCAGCACATATGACTCAACTTATCACTTGCAGCAACTCAGCTTCTCTGTGTTTCTTTTTGCCCATTATAAAAGAGGAACAATATAGAAGTAGCCTTTTCATAGGGTTATCGTGCATATGAAGTGAACTGACCAAAGTGCTCAACAAATGACCAGAAAAAAATGGTTTTAAAAATACTACTGGTGACAGTTGACCTGCACTGTCATCTTGGTTGGCTTTAGAGCTACCAAGGGTGTTACAAAAGCATACTTCCAGGTATATCTAAGTGGTTGTGGAGTTGTGGTCTTGGGTGCTACACTTGGCTCTTGACCTCTCCATAACTGGTGCTGTTTCCTTGTTCTGCACCCTAGAGCCATTAAGGGAACACCTGATTTCACTATGCCCATTTGCAAAGATGCTCCTGCATTGGAGTCAGCCTGCCATAGACTAAAACCTCTGAAACCATGAACCAAATAAAACTCTCCTCCCCTAACTCTGGGCTTTGGGTATTTTTCACCAGCAACAGGAAACTCGACTTAATATTGGTCATAAAAACATTAGAAACACACAGAGAAACCATTTTATGACTACTGGATTTGTAATAATTAAACAGACACCATGACTAAGTCCTAAACATCACTCATTTAAGTTGAATTGTAGCTGCCTATCTGTATGGAGTAAATTTAGAAAGAGCACACATGCACATTTAAAAGATTTTAGAAAAAAAATCATGTGTTTTCTACTTACTGCACCCATTTTTACTCCACATATGGCATTGACTTTTTATTCAAAATAAGTGATTTGAAAAAGAAAGGCATCCTTTGTAAGATAAAAATTAAACATTTCCCCACGTTTCAGCATGAGATTGTACTGTGCTCTTATAACTAATTCATGCTTACATATTAAGTGCCCTGGGAATCACCTGGATTTCAGTGACAAGATAAAGGATGTTTGATATTTACAGTGCCAGTTCCCACATTTGTTTGCATATTTTTTGTGACTCCTCATGAGTCTGCACTCCTAAGGAAGCTGATGTCCTGATAACTCATTAAATTTTTAAAGTCATTCTGTTTTTGCAGGACTAGCAACATGGAAAAAAGATTTTTAAACCCATTCTAAGATGAGTTTCATTTTATATTGGAAGATTTTGAAAAAAAACAAACAGCTTCTTCTTCAGACATATTCTAAGTACAAAAAGACATTGGTTATGGTTAATCCTGATTGTCAACTTCATTGGCTTGAGAGACCCCTAAATTAGTAAAGCACAGTTGAATGTGTCTAGGTGGGTCAAGGAGAATCCAGACCTTGGGACTCTTACGAACTTTGCCCCTTCCTCTCTGTATCTGTTCCTATTTGAGTTTCTCTGCCAAGCCTTTCTGCCATTTTGTTTCTGTCTTGGATCCAGTCAATCATAGACTGAAATCTCTGAAAGTGATAGTCAAAATAAACCTCTCCTCCTGTAAGCTCATGGTATTAGGTATTTCTGTTCCAGCAATGGAAAAGCTTACAAATATGGACATATTAAATAAAATGCATGAGGTTGAGTATTGTCAATTTCTCGAAGTAGAATTGCAGTACAAAACACTAGGTGACCTTCAAGAGTATCCAAGGACTCTGTTATGGTTGATACATTGTGTCAACTTGAGAAGTTAAGAAGTTTAACTGAGCAAATCTGTAGGAGGCCAGAGCCCTCACTTTGTAAACATCTTGAGCCTGTACAAGAGTGGGGCACAGAGATAGAGTGAGTACCACACTCACTCTAGGGAATGGTAGCCTGTTTACACTATAAGGGAGAAAAAGAGGCCTGCTCTCCCCACTCCTTTGGTTTTTGTTGCTTTTGCTATCTTCTGCCACTTTGAGTTGTTGGCTCTGTGCCATGCACCCTGCCTTGGAGCCAGCTGATTATGAAATGAAACCTCCACAAACTGTGAGCTAAATAAACCTTTCCTTCCTTAATTTTGGCTGTCAGGTATTTTGTCTCAGCAATGAGATAAACGTAACTAAGACAGACTCCTAATGGATTACCTAGAGCAGACGAGTTCAAACTCAGTCCATGGCATATAAATTTCCAGAAATTATACGTAACATTTATGTTTATGCACTTCAATTTCATCAAGTGTTTAGAAATCCGTTATGTAAAAGTGACTGAGAAGCACAGTTCTACAGAACATACAGATCCCTTAGAACTTTCCACTAAGTGATGCTTGGATTGCTTTTCAACCAATCACCACATAGATGGAAAGAGAAAACAAAATAAAAGGAGTGCACAGAAGGACACTATTCATAATTAAAAGGAACAGTTTGATAATTTACTTGGTCAGAGTCATGAAACCTGCATTCAGAATCTAGTTGAGTGTGTGACTCTCGCTAAAATGAAGGTCTTTATTTTGCTCTGTTGGTGTAATATATGGTCACTGAGCTAGCATATTGTAATCAAAGCTTCATATTTACTTACTTCTTGTTATTGTGGTTAAATTTAATTTTGTCTCTCTTTTGGCCTTAAGTTTTAATAGAGAAGAAAGAGTTTTTGTAGACCTAACACAGGCGTCATTTCTGACTGCTACTTAGAAGACTGGATTGAACTTTTCATAAGGAAAGTGGGAGAATGTGTACACTACCTCTGCCCTCAATTTTTGTGAAGTTTTCACAAGGGAAGGATTGTATTCAATATACATTTGAAATAAAAAAGTACCAAATGCTACAGAGCATGGGGCATAATATTGTAACCCATAGGAGTATTTTCTGATACAAACTATATTTATTCTGCTATAATTAAAAAAGGCAGTGTAAAATCATATGTTGCTGTGAATTTACATCCTGAAGAAAACATTGTGGAGTAGTTTTGAAAAATTTTGAGTTATCAGTGAATTCTTGTTGTCTCTAATAGGTATTTGGAATCATCATTTATGTTGTTATGGAAATTGAGAGCATATTCCGAACTTTTCTCTGAGGGTCTGTTATGGAAAACAGTTGGAAGATTCCATCTAATCAGGTTTAAATTATAAATGTTTTGTCTCTACTTAGGGCATGTGAGACAAATTATACCTCCAGGTCAGCACACTCCTTTTGGGATGCCTGTTTGTATGATCAGCTACGTACTCACATAGAAGGACATCTTCTCCAATAAAAGATTTTAAGCATACAATTTGCAACTTTAAGTGTAAAATGCCAGAAAAAAATGAGGATAGGCATTGAATTTCCTTCTGGGTGGAAATAATAAAAGAAGAACTTGCTATTTAAATACAAAGGAGAAAGCAAAATGAGAAACAGACTACATTTTCTTATGGTGCAAGTACTCAGCCTTACAAACATTTACAAAAAAAATGAGAGGTACGCTTCTTGATGCATGCTGTAATACACACATGCTAAGATCTATTTGACAATACTCAGCTCATGAAGTTCATTTAATATGTCTATATCTGTCATCTTTTCCATTGCTGGAACAAAAGTTCTTATGCTCCGAAAGCATTCCTCATGCAGTCTTCTATTTCTTGGCTGTATGTGCAGTAGGAAGAGCACACACCTGATTTGTCTTCCAAATAAACTTTGTTTTCTTGTCTTGGCTTTAGTTAGTGCTCTGCATTGTCATGTATTTGACACATATTTTGGTCATGTTTATATTATTGCCACCCATATCTATGTATGTTCATATTCTGTCCACTTCAAAGAATAAGCTCAGAAGAAGATTTTAAAAGCCTTTAGTATATTGAACAGCTAATGAATAGGTGGTAAAATTCCAGTTCAGTGATGCAAAGTTCTTGATTTCCAATGATCTGATTTTAACTTAAATCTGCCACTTTTCTGTGGTGTTCTATCAAATTATGGTTAAATGGATACATCTGCATAATTTGAGATTTGATGGTGAGTTCCTCCCAAATAATCAATCTCCAGGTGAGCACTAAGGGAGTGTGTATCACTTCTAGAGAATCTACGAACAACAGCGACCCAACCAAAAGCCTGTCAACTTATGATCACCATGATCCAGACATGAAAATACTATTAGTGACAAAGTCTTCCTGAGAAAATTGTTTTAGTTTAAGTTCTAAATAATTACTTTGTTTACTGTAGCCTTTTATGTTTATGTAGCCTTCAAAATATATTTTATTATATACCTTGCAGAAAAACTCTTGTAATCTATAAAGTGCTAATTTGTCAATCATTTCCATCAGCTGCAGTACAGGATATGCCTAGACTGAGTCACACATGTGTGATGGAGAGTGATCTATCACCATTCAAAATGACCCCAACTGGAGTTGGCCCAGTCAGCACTGCAAACCCATGTTGCATTGCATAGCCTTGTGTTCATGTAGCAGATTCTAAATAAAAAGTATTAGCAGACAAAGTGTACAGAAGGAAGCACAGAATTTGAACTTTACTGATTCTGTCATTCCATATAACCATTTGGGTTATTAATTGTGTTGAAAATTTAAAACAATGAACTAAGGTATGAACTGTGAGGTTTAATACTTTTGCTTGGGAAGTGTAAAATTACACTCACATATTAAATATTTGCTTAGTTGGAAAAATATCTGGAATGTTGACATTTATTATTTATTAGTAGTAGTTGCTTAAATTTTTACATGAATCCAGAAAACTGTTGCATTTTTTATTTTTACATGATTACTGAATATATTTTTCATATAGAAGAAGAAAGTGTGTTAATTATGATACTGATTGTAAACAACCCCATACTAATTCTAAAATCATTATCTAATAGGAATTTGGCAAGCTGAGTGTGGTGGTGCACACTTGTAATCCCAACACTGGGGAGGCTGAGGCAGGAGGATAGTTATGAGTTTGAGATCAACCTGGGCTACAAGGTGAGCTCAAAGCCAGCCTGAACTGAGTAGCGAGACCCTATTTCAAAAAGATAAGTAAATAAATAAATAAATAAAATAAATTTAGAACTTGGCAACTCCCACCATTAACCTAATATTGTAACAGTCAAAGTTTCTAAGAAGTTACATTATGTAAATTATCAATTAGAAAAAGTATAACACTCTGGCTCCCAGAGTCAGTGTGCTAAAGCATTTTTGAGATACATAGCTCGATCATGTTGTTGAACTTAGAGATGGCAACTTAATGGAAAATGAGTCACAGTAGGAAAACTTGGAGAATCTTACTCCTTTAGGCTGTTCTACATGCATGCCTACACACATGTGCACACAGAATGATGGATAAAATAACCCTGTCCTTCTAAGACTCACTTGGTTTGGAGCTAGTTGTGTCTCTGTGACACATGTAATAGAATGATTCAATTTTCTTTGTGAACAACTTGTATTCTTCATCTCTGGGTTACCTCCATTTTTCTCCTGCCCTTTAGCGCATACATACCTAGTATTCTAAAATTCTCTTAGCAGTTGATAATACTAGTTTGAAAGAAAGTAGCTCCTCTCCTCATTTTTAAAAGCATGTGTGTGTGTGTGTGTGTGTGTGTGTGTGTAGTTCATCCTCTGTATCAGTAGGTTCCCAGTTCATAGATTCACTTAACTGTGGATTGAATATGCTGTATTTTGAAAAAATTATGTCTGAACTGAACATATATTGGCTATTTTCATGTCATTATTACACTAACAATACAATGCAACAATTGCATAGCATTTCCACTGTATTAGGCATTATAGGTAATCTAGAGATTAAAGTTTGTAGTAAGATGTACATGTGTTACACACAAAATATTACTTCATTTTACATAAGAATTCAAGAATTCTCAGATTCTGGTATTGTTATGGGGGGCCTTAGATTAAAAACTTCATGGATAGTAAGAAATGACTATATTTCCAAATGCATGTAATCAGAAAAATTACTTCTGGAAAGAAGTATTTATTTTGAGTTGATGTAATTCTAACAATCTTTCTTTACTGTCAAAGGCATAAAGGTTATTCTGCTTTCAAGGCTATTTAATCAAAATTTCCATGCTCTTCTATGACTCTGCCTTTATGCAACAAGTGACCAGCCTTTTAGTCTACTTCTATCAACCCAAAAGATAAGAGAAACTAAATGTCTTCTTTGACATTTATTATGGGTAGAAAATATCTGATATAATAGGTTCATGAAGAGCACCCCAAAGGGTTATAATGCTGATGTCTAAACTATGTGTTAAATAATGTGTAATCTGCCATTAGTAATGGGATACATGGCAAAAAGATGCACTTCCTTTGTTACCAAAGATCGTCACTTTCATGAAAGTCCATGCTATACACAGTTCTTTTCCTATATGAGTATGCAGATATTCTGCTAAAATGTGGCACTCTTTGAACGAAGCTATTCTAAAACTGGCCATGGTCACACCCAAGAAATAACATAGGAGATAATGCATAGCTTTTGGAATCAGTTAAAATGTCATTAGAAAAAAAATGTTATTGCTGCCAAGAACATGGTAGATGAGGCTAATTAGCCATTGTGTTCACCATGCATGTTATAGCATGTATTCCAGAATGTTACCGGAGTAAATCTCAGCATGTGTGACTTATTTTGTCAACTTTATGAACAATTCTTAGCTGAGTAGTCCACAAATTAACAAAAAATATTTAAAATAATTTTCTTTTCTTTAATTTTTTCAGTTTGTTTGTCAGTTTTAAATGAGGCATTTTTGTGACCCTAAAAAGAATATAGCCTCCTTTTCTCAAAAGACAGACTTATAGTCTCCCTCCAGTGATTTGTGAGGCTGCTGCTCTCGTCTCTGAAGAAGCAAAGTATAACTGTTACATCATTGGGGTAGGATTCCAGAAAACTAGCATTTTCCTAAGACCACCTACGTTTTATATTTTTCTTAATTAAGCCTCTAGTATCTGTAAATGATTAAAAATCATTAACATAAGGGGCTCAAAACTCCCTTATGTTATTTCATGTAATTAGGTGATTTATAATCATAAAATATCTTTGTTTTCCTTTCTCCAAATTAAGGAGCTGTTTTGTTTACTAATAATGTAGCCACTTATACATTCTTTAAATTAGCAGTTGGCAAACAGCTGTGTATGAGTTAAACTAGTCAACTTCTGGTATTTTTTTAAAATGTCTTATTTGAAGCCAGCCATTTTTATTCATTTAATTTTTTCCAAATCCATTTTAATTTTAATTCAAGGAGAAACAGAAAAAAAAAGAAGAACAAATATTACAACAAAATTTCAAAACACATCAATCAGGGATTTTTTTTTTTGTACCAGGGATCTAACTCATGACCTTTCACTAGCCAGGCAGGTTCTTGTGCCACTGAGCTATATACCCAGTCCTTTTATTCATTGATGCATGATATTTGAATACTTCCCCAATACAAAGTCAGAACTGAGCCATAGTGTCAATCTACAATCTAGATTTCAGAGGAAGTCTCTGTGTTAAACAGGCACTCACCTATTTTATATTGAACCCTGTGCTGGGTAATGAAGCTGTAACTGTTAAAAATTCTATAATTTCACAATTAAATTTTGATTGATTTGGTAGCAGAAAATATGAGTTGAAAGTGTAAGGACAAATAGAGATTTTATACAGATAGATAATATAAGATCCATAGAGGAACACATTCTCAATTAATGAAAATGAAATTAAAGGAAATTTTTATTTATTTTTCAGCAGACTAAAAAGGCACAAAAACTTCTACCTACTGTAATTCTCATGACTTGATAGTGATATCTGCAAAGACTTCATAGTTGGGGAAGTTATCCAATATTCCACCAAGGATCATATTTCAAACTGATAACTGCCAAATGAGAGAAAAATCAATTTCAATGTGATTTTTGTGGCATTTGCTATATCTGATAAATTATTTGATGTATTTCTTTCACTGGACTAAATCAGAATATCCAATGTTTCTTTGCACTGTGAAGCCAGAATACAAAAATGAGTACAGCATTGGTGACATTTATTTACAATTTCTTTTATCATGAGTAACAACACTTAAGGTTTATGAAATGATATATAATTAATTTTTTCTCTGACATCAAGAAAGACATTTTGTAATTGGACTGATCTAAACACTTTAGATCTCAGTGTGAATAAAGAAATCAAAAACATAAGACAGAGTCAAATCAAACTATCAATAATTTTATTTTGGAAATGCAAATTTGAATTAAATATAAATGGTTTCAACATATCTAAAAAGACAACTTTTTTTTAGGTTTTTTCCTAGGTTTCTTCTATGATCTTTCTTAGATTTTTCTCTGATCTTCAATATATTAGGAGGAGGGCCGGGGGAATTTAGCTCAGTGGTTCAAGCGCTTGCTTGGTAAGTGCAAGTTCTTGAGTTTGATCCCTGGTCCAAAAAAAATTAAAAAAATATATGTATGAAATATATATTTGCTTCTGAACCTAGAACTACTCTGTTATGGGGGCACTCTCCAACACAAAGATGAGCTAACTTTTTTTGAACATGATAAACTCTACAATTTTTATTTTTTATTTATTTATGTAGGTATTCAGTCAAAGTTTTCAGATACACTGATGGGGTCAAGACCTCTGGTTTAGTTGAGACTTTAATGCAAGTCACAACTATTAAACAATCATATTTAAGTTATAATCTGCCTTCCTCCAAAACTGTTGTGCAGTCATTAATGATAAACCATGACTACAAGATTTCTGAAAACAATTAATGGAAGACTAAAGAAACCCTGCATAAAAATATGGAAAAGATGGAACTAACCAATGTCTGCAAATCTAGGAAGCAAATTAGCTATGGTTTCGGGAACAAGTGCATCAGAATGAATACATAGATAAATAATTTCAGATGTAATAAAAAGATGTCATTTCTATAATGAAAGTTGTCTTTAATTATTTTGGAATATAAGATTTATAATTGAACTCATAATGCAATATCTGGCACAGTGTGGGTATTTAAATGTTTGCCAAATGAAATAGACTGGTTTAATGCTAGTTTCAGTGGAATTGATTTTGTAAGTGAAACACTAGTGACATGTGTGTGGGTGACTAAAGATAGTACATCAATGTCTTGGTTACTTTTTACTCGTTGCTGAGACAAAACACCTGACACACAAAATTAGGGAAGGAAAGGTTTATTTAGCTTACAGTTTTTGGAGGTTTCAGTCCACAATCAGCTGGCTCCAAGGCAGGGTGGCATGGCACGGGGACAACACTTCAAGGCAGCAACCGAACAAAAGCAGCCAAAGTAAAAAGGGGCCAGAGCAAGCCTCTTCTCCTCCTTTATATAGTACACAGGACACCCTCCCCCCCAGGGTGGGTGTAGCATTCACAAACATCCTTGCCTTCCTTTGCACAGGATGAGGATGTTTACAAAGTAAGAACCCTGGCTCCCTGCTGAGTCTCTCAGCTAAACTTTTGGCCTTCTCAAATTGACACAATGGCCGGGTAACCACTTATGCTCTACACCCCAGAATGTAGAGCTGCTGAGTTACTTAATTAAGCTGCTAGACTTCTCAAGTTGACACAATGTATAAACCCTAACAATCAATAAGACAAACTTTTGTGGATTATAGCCCACACATGATTGAGCTATCTTTTGCTCATAGACAGTATTATATTTTCCTTACTTTTTTGTAGTAACTTCATACAAAAACATCATAAGAAATAACTGAGAAGGCAGTTGGCTCAGTATCAGAGTACTAAGGTTACTGTAATTAAGATAGAGACTTAAATTCATGGACTTTGGAGTGGTGACCTATGCCAAGTTTTGGTCACACGCTTTCTTGCAATGCCCTCACTTTAAAGCAAGAGTGCATGAACTTGATTGGCGTCCCACTATTTGCATCACCAGAATTCAGGCTTGAGTTTTTTAAAATCTCACACCTACCAGTAAAGAAAATTTCTCCCGGAACTCATACAGCCTTCTTACATAATTTACTATTTAGCTTAGTTTGGTTTTCACTCTATATTAACATGATCATATATTACATATTCTCTTACAACTTGATTTCTAGCTAGCAGCATAGAGTAAGATTCATTTTTAATGATGATAGTGATGTAATTTTGGTTTAAAAATTCCACTGTGTAGCAGAAGATGAGAACACATCAAAACTGGCTGAAGGTGGATCTGAAGAAGCCAGTACCTTGAGATTAAAGTCACAATGGCATTTTTCCTAAGAGCTAGATGGAAGCTTGTGATTATACTACAATTGGTGCCACACTTTTAGGACTTCCCATAAAAATAGACCAGTATCCCACTAGGGGTAGGCCAGCCTCTCCCATGCACTAAGTCTGAGACTAAAACTGAAGACAAAACTAAGACTATAGATTGTAGATTATCGACCAAGATCCATTCATATGTCCTTACTACATGCCCTGCTTCATGACTGGATCAATATTAGCCAAGCAGCTGTATGTATAATCTTATTGGTTGATTATAATTTGACCCATGTTGTACCCACCTTGTGCCTTTGCCCTATAAAATATTCCCATCTCAGCGCCAACCCCTTCCTATCTCTCAGGAATTACTTCTACTCCCCATTCCCCAGCTCCCAGCTGTGTGTAGCTCATCCCTTAGAGCACCCAGGTTCCCCTCTTGAGGGCATCCTATCTCTCTCAGGGAATCTTTCCCACTCTTAAAAAAATTCATTGTATAAATGTCATTCATTGATCCACCTGAATAGTGTTTGGATATTTGAAATACTTGCAAATTTTTATTACCTTGATGAATGGTACTAGCAGTATTTTGTGTATCTACCACTCACTAGTAAACGTTTCTCTAGAGTTATTCAAGCTGAAATTTAAGAACTACTAGTGAAATATAAAAATCAATTTCATAAAATATAAACAACACTCTCCTAAAATATTACAGATAAGACTAAATACTAAAAGTGTGAGTCATAGCCATGAGAAATTACTGTTTCATGACATTTTATCTCCATGCGTTTGTGCATATAGTAACAACAAAAAAGCTCCTGAAAAGATTTTAAGAAGCTCTGCGTAAATATACATGTGAATACAATTCCACAGGCTCAACTTTTGTAAAATGAATACATTGATACATCTTTTCTATTATTAGTATATGATGGCTTCCATTTTTCTTTTTTTTTTTTGCAGCACCAGGGATTGAACTCACAACCTCGCGCTTGCCAGGGCAGGCGCTTAAGCCACTGAACCAAACTCCTGGCCCGGGTTTTTTTGAGGCAGGGTCGCACTATGTAGCTCAGGCCAGCCTTGTGCTCGCGTTGTATCCCAAGCCGGCCTCGAACCCACAACGCTCCACCTACCTCAGCCTCCCGAGTGCTGGGATTAAAGGCGTGCGCCACCACGCCCGGCTGATAGCTTCCATTTCTGTACTTCTTTATCAGCTCTTTGTGTCAGAATTCAAAGTTTCGTGCCAAGATTATGCAGGTTTATAGAACGAACAGTGGGTGTTCTCTGATTGTATTTATGTAAGGTTAGTGATGAATATTTCATGAGAATTAAAGAAATTATCTTTAAATCTTTAGAACTTTTGTTATCTGTAGGATAAAATATTTAATATCTCATGCAAAATTTCTATTCAATTTGCAATCAGCTTTTATGTTACATTCTTCTAGAAATGTCTAAATTTCACCTAGTTTTCCATGATTTCTTGACATGAAGCTATTTATATTTTGCATATTATCTTTGTGATCTGTGTTACCTATACTTACGGCATTTTCACTCTTCGATGTATTTATATTTATGATGCCTCTTTGTTCATCAATATTTCTGGGACTATGTTTATTTCATTAGCTTTCAAAATAACCAACTTTTGTTATATTGATTATCTCTATTGCATTATTTGTCTCGATTTCATCAAATTATTTTTGTATTTTAGTTGCCTATTGTTGAACTCCGATTTCCCTGCCAACTTTATGAACTGGCAGCTCAAAAACATTCTACTCATAATGAACAGCCCAAGTCACACAGTAACCTGAACACAAAAGCAAGATAAACTAGAATAATAAAAAAACAGTGATTGCAATAAGGACACAGAAATTAGAAGAACATTAGAATGGGTTCATGGGACTATTAAATAAGTTGAGATACTATTTTTTTTTCCTAAATCTGCAGAGTAATACTGGTTGAATATACCTACTATATTTTGGTTGACATGGAAAATGATTGGATAGAACAAAGGGAGATGATTTTGAATTAAGATTTGGTTTCATTTAGAACTACATCTTCTAGTAAAAGTAAACTAAGAAATTTGGATGAACTTTACATTAATGACAATTATGAACGCTGGACACAATTAAATATAATTTCTTCAGACTTTTGGAAGCTACCAAATACTGCAAAGACTTACTGGCCCAGATTTAGGGAACATTGATAGTCAAAGGACATAAGACCATCCTCTGAAGGCTACTTTCTCTCAAGCTTGTGAAATAATGAGAAGCTGAATAACACTTTTAATAGTAACAGCTATACAGAACTATAATTAACAATAAATTACAGCTACTTGAAAATAACATTGTTCAACTCAAATAACTTCACTCTCTAAATTTTATTCGGGTAATAGCCACATGTTAGAACACTAACACACACATGCACATCACTTTTGGGACAGGTACTATAGGCGTAAACTCAAATTGTTTCTCTGAACAATTTTAAAGTAAAACAGTATAAACATAAAGACATAAGAGAACATGAAAAAAATAAGAACTCAGTAAAAACATCAGCTAATTAACAGAAACAAATCCATAGGGGACTGATGCTATAGGAATTATCAGACAAAATTCAAAACAGTTTATTTACTCTGTGCATGGAAATAAAAGACAATATTGAAAACTATGTGTAATTAAAGCTTTAAAAAGGTATATTAGAGTTAGGCATGGTGGTACATATCTGTAATTCCTGCAATCCCAATTTATTTTTCTCTAATGGCTTGCTATTCTACCCTCGAGAATTATCCATACTTTCCTAATGACTTGCTACCCAGATGAACAAATTGCTTTGGAAAAAGTACTTTTTAGTCTTGGTCAATGTTTTTCTGTAGCAGAAGGCTGAGACAAGAGGATTTCTGGGAGTTCAGGGTCAGCTTGGGCTACATAGTGAGTTCAAGGCCACCCTGAATTGAATGGTGAGACTCTGTCTCAATAAATAAATAAATAAATTAGAATTGAATGATGCACTGCCCTAAATTATAAATTAATTAGATAAATTTAAAATAGATTAGACATAGCTGAAGAAAGTGCTAGATTACTGGAAAACAGATCAGAAGACATTCAGAATAAAGATCTAAAATGACAACCGCACATGAAATTAGGAGACAGAGTACAGTAACAACAGTTAAAATATTTATGATGGGACTTCTTTAAAAATACTACAAAATGTAGCAGAATATCTTTTTCAGAAGATAATGACTGAGAACTCACCAAACTCTCCAAAACTTGTCACAGTATATCCCTCTGCATGTTCAAGAGGTCCTATAACTCCAAACACTGGAGCATATCCTAGAATAACTACCATGTGAAAAACATGAAAAATCTCTAAAATACCTAGGTGGGTAAACAAAATTTATTAAACAGACTTTTAATGAGGAAACAGCCTATTTCTTGAATGATAAAAGCCAAATGAAAGAGAAATAATGTTAAACTACAGCAAAAAGAAGAAAACAAACTGTTAACCTAGAATGTCTTTCTATCCAAGAAAATATGCTTTAGCTGTGAAGATGCAATAATGACATCACAGGTAAAAAACATGTGACAGAATCCAGCAACAGCAGTTTTACATCAAAGGAAATATTGAGGGATTATTTTCAAGTGGAATATAGTAATCATAAACTGAATGCTGGATATGCATTAAGAAACAATTAAAATAGTTAAGTATTTATTTTGAAATGAGTTATTTCTAAGATGATTCTGAATAAGGAAAATATAGCCTTGGTCTACATACTTTTTTCTAGGGTAAGGGTAGTTTATTCTTTCTGGCTATGATGTAGGATACAAGTTCTCTGCTAATTATCATCATACTTTTGATATTATTTTTTGGTATGAACTGTTCAATTTCATTTGGTAGGTATAAGGACCACACCTCATAGATTTCAGCTCTGCATAGCCTTCTGGTAGTCCCTGAACACCTTACAATCAGCATTTCTAAGTAGCCTGCATAACCCATGGGCCAAAACCATCCATTAATTGCAAACCAAAAGAATCAGAAACGTGAAAATGAAAAGAATTAGCATCCATTACTTGTTTGCTGATTCAGGAACTATAAAGGAGAGACTTGATTACACTTAAAGGCTGAGGTGTAATTTGTTTAGAGAGGTTTCTGGTTGTAGGCCAAAACCTGTGTTCTCCAGAATTCAGAGCCACCAGCTGATCTCTGAAACTGCTTTGTTGTCAATATTCACATTCTGAACACAGGAGCCATGAGCAGGCTGGCTTGGTCTGCACCACATAGGGCCATTGATGCTTCTCTGCACCACCGATGTTGCAGCTGACTTATTTCAGACTCTGCAGGACTGACGATGGAAGACAAGCCCCACGGCGGGCATGCCACATGCTACAGATAATCAGGACTGAGGCAGTGGGTTGCTGAAAGGAGGATGTAGGTCACTTGGAAGAAAAAGAGAAAAGGTGTGAAAGTGGCCATGATACTTCAGTACAGAGAAATTTTACTTATTTTCATGGAATAGTAAGAAAAATATATAATGAAACATTTAAATTACAAAATAGTTTTACATAAAGGGTCTTGTTATTTTTTAAATATGCAATAGCATAAATTGTTTTAAAATGGTGGCATATTTCTTGAAAAAAAAGAAACAAATTCCTTGTCATTAATACGTGAAATGTAGATGGTTGACTGATCCTGAATGATAAAAATTTGTACATCATGTATTTCATTTGAATTTTGTTCATATTAGTAACTTAGCAAATTACTTTTGTATTTCAAACAAAAATTTTAAATCTTATTCCATTCCTTTTCAATAGAAACAAAACTCATCAGTAAGATATAAATCAACTACTTTACATTATATTTACAAATTTACTGTTTTTCTACATTTAGTCCATAGGTAAATAATGTACTTCTGTTTAGTCATGAAATATTTTAAGTAAAGTAGTTGCATACTCTTACAAATATAAGTGCAGAAAAATAACAGGACTAGACATTCTTGCATATCTTATTTTTTCATTATAGAATATATTTTTCTCTAATGGCTTGCTATTTCACCCCCTAGAATTATCCATACTTTCCTAATGACTCACTACCCAGATGACCAAATTGCTTTGGAAAAAGTACTTCTTAGTCCCGGCCAATGTTTTTCTATAGCATTGCTCACAGCCAATATTCATAAAGAAGAAACTCTGCCAAATATTTCAAACATTGGAGGACATCTGAAACTTGTTGTTCAATGCTTTCTTGAAACACCTTTGTGAATACTTGGTTCCACTGAAAGACACACAGCTTGCAGTGTCTGAATTGAAAACAAAGAATGATTGCTTTCTGCCCAAGCTTGAAAGAGATTTTCAGTTTCATTTACTCAGCAAAACAGTTATGGAGGTACTCGAAAATGAATCTGCAAGGTTTTTATGCACCACAGCCAGCAGACATCAAAATATTCCTCATTTACTATCCTCCTAAAATTGTTGTCATAATGCAATTATGTAAATGAGGACTTGCAATCACACTGAGTATTTGTCCCGGTTTTGAGCCAAATACTTATTAGATCAGAGCAGTTTAAGGAAAACAAGAACTCACCACCAACAGAATTCATGGAACGTGAAAGAGCATGAGAAATTCCCATTGGAACCGTTCCCAGCATGCTGCCTACATAAAGGTAGGGTTTGTTGAAGCTTCCCTCCCACCCCCTCCATTTTCTAAGAAAGAAGCATGCTTGGTTTAAGGAATGAAGAATGGCTCAGGCAATCTCCACACCACTTCTATACCCTGAGCTTGATGTGTGTGTGTGTGTGTGTGTGTGTGTGTGTGTGTGTTATATTACGTGTATGTGTGTGTGTGTGTTTCCTTTTATATTCTTCAGCTTTCTCTAGCTTTCGCCCACTCCTCATCCCTTCCACAAAGGACTTCCAGCAGAGAGCAGCTGGTGCCCTGTATTGGCTCCTTTCCCCAGACTTGGGGGGCTTTCACAGGAAATCAATGGCTGCTTATTTTCTCCTGTACTGCAGTTTTATGTGTGGACTGACATGGCCCCAACCATACCGATCCATTCTGCAGAGCTATTTCCATTCAGATGTGTCTCTTTACAAATAGCGGAAATTAGGGGAGGCCCAGTGTCAAACTGCTTGTCACATCTTGTTTTCAGTCCGTTGAAATCAGGTTTATAGTGTCCTATTCAGAAGCATGGGTTATTTTGAGCTGCACAATGCATTTCAGAAGTTCCACCAGGCGATAAATGCAGAACTTCACATTGCTATTAAATAATAATCAAAATGATTAGGCTTTTGAATTTTTTGAAGGAACCTATTTGCATGGAATGCATTGTCTTAATTGGAGGATGTCATTTATTCCTGGGTATTCATGTCTTTAATGTATAAAAGTATTCCTTGTTCATTTGTCAGTATTAGAGCTTCAGTGTGTGAATATGTTCTGGTGATTTAGTTATACTGAATGAGTAACTAACCATGTATTGCAAGCATGAATACCATACTGTGCCCAGCTAGTATTCCTCAAACCTTCAAACAAATAATAATTAGCAAGTATTGAATTCATACCATGCACCCCACCCACTACTAAATGCTTTACAACTCATTTAATTCTCACAACAACTCATTGAAGTAGTTACTCATATGATCCCCATTTTGTAGCTGAGGTAATTGAGGTTTAAAGTGATTAAGTTTTACTCAGAATGTCACAGCTTGTTAGATGCTAAGCTGAACCATCTCAGTGAAGAGTCTAGAGAGTAATCTTTGTGTAATATTGACTTCTTGTAAAGTATCTTTTGTTTAGCTTCAAGTTCACTTCTATATTGAGTGTGCAAATGTACTCAGAAGGCTAAGCAAACCCTACATTCCAGGCTGGTACCAGAACTGGCTGTATAGTCTGTGGACAGAAATGTGAAGTAACACACACATTTGATTATGCCCTTAGGTGTTGCAATTCAGAGATTACCTAGAGAAAATAGTGGGTTTTATGATGGCACTAAACTGTGATGGGACGAGAGGCTTGAAATAAGATACAGAGACCCAAAAGCCATATTCTCAGCCATAACGAAAAGCAAATAGAGGCTGAGGAACAACCCAGGCACGATCCAGGATGCCAAGTGAGGGAGCTACCCTTTTGGGGAATGTTTCTAATGGAAATAATGCCAGGTGCTTCCAGAGGATATGCTACCATTGCACACTCAGCGGTCATGGTGAAAAGGGATGGCCATTCTATAATCTGAATCTGCTGTTCCCATCCATACAAAACAAATTGTTCAGTTTTTAAATAAAAAATAATAACCAAGCAATGCTCAAGAAAAGCAAGTGCTATGACACTATAGTAGTAATGGAAGTTTCTTTTCTTTCTTTTTTTTTTTTAGGGGTAGAGCTTAAGACATGGAACAAAATTAAAATATACATGAATATATCTTTTTATCCTCAGATATAATCGCTCTCACAGGTTAGTAACTGCTCCACATTTTTATATTCTCACCACCTGTGTGCATTTTCAGAAACATTAATCTTATTTCATAAGATCTGAAAACTTTACAAGTTATATCACACTGTAGCTAAAATGTACCTTATTTATTTCTTTCTATTCCATTTTGACAATCTAGTTGGATACTATATGATCATTCCAGAACACTTACTTTAACTGTTTTCCGTAAGGTCACACGTTATCAATCTACTGTTATTTATTTATTTATTTTTGTTTGTGGATGAATATTGTGTTGCTTCCCACATTTTTCTATTATTACTGCACTGTCACTCCCTGCATGTCCCCTTCCAAACATGTAAGAGAATTTGTATTTATATACTTTGTAACGGTGATACTAGATTGTGAGGTATGTGCATTTTAAATTTCAGCATATTTTGCCATACTGCTTTACTAAGTAGCTGCAGTAATTCATACAACTTACAAAACTTATTAAGAGTTCTAATTTTCCAATGGCTTCTTTAACAAGCATTATTGTAATTTTTTGTTCTTTTGCCAAAATTACATACAAACAAATGATATCATTGTATTTTAATTTTAATTCCCAGAGTAGCCAGTGAGGTTAAAGATATTTTTCAATGATTGTTGCCATTCAGCTTTAATCCTTTGCCCATCTTTAAAAATCAGCCTACCACATAGCTTACACGTATGAAATTCTTCATATTAATTTATCATCATTTATAGCCATCACAGTACATTCTGAATCAGTTGTCCTCATTGTGGTGTTATTTATTATTTATACAGTAATTCCAAATTAAAATGCAGTCTATTTTGGGAAAATATTGCTTTTCAATATGCTTCTTCTCTGTCTCATTTAAGATATTTGCCTAGATCAAAAGTATGAAGATATTTTCCTACATATTAAGTAGCTTTGTGGCCATTTAGTATTATTCTTAAATAAACACTTCCACATAGTGGTTAAGAGTCACATAATTCTGCAGGTTTCATCTAGGAAAAAAAAAATGAAAGCCTAACTCCCCTAAAACACCAACTTCATCCACACAAAAGACGCATAGAATAAGAGTGTTTCATTCTGGTCCTGGAATTCTCACAGGCTAACAAAGTGCACCCTAAAGTGACTCCGGTTCCACCACAAGGCCTGGGTGTGCATGTAAGCCACTCCAGTGGCAGAGCCTACCTCATCACCATCCTGTGTGCTCTACACTTATTCTCATAAAGTTGAGTACTGAATTGCAATTGTATTACTTTGCATGAGCTATTTTTTTTCCTTACCTTTCAACTGGGGTGGCACTAAGAAACCAGCAACAATAATTATAATACAACAGTGGATTACTTGCAAATACAGCAATAGGTATTTCAACACCAAGCATATAACTTGGGGCAAGTCAGCTAACCTCTTTTAAGAAGTTATAATTTTACCTTTCCCTGACTGATGAACAGACTTGCAATAGAGCCAAAATAAATGTTTTGAAAACTTGTAGGCCAAGAGTAGAAATAATAATTTATTGGTTGAATCAGAATATTTCATTACTCATTCCCATACTATACAGAACATAAGTTATATATTCACCACCTATATTTGCACACATATATAAAATGACAGATTTTTCTTAAATTTATGCCATGAATAAAGATTATAGAACACATAACAGTCAACTTACCATATAACAATTACCATTTTATTTCTATATAGTCTATTTTGGGATTCTGACTTCCTCCTTTTTTTTTCCTATTGAAACCATGAATACTTTTACATTTTGCTCTTTATTATACCCCTCTGTACATCAACCAAAAAAAATGAATCTGACATTCTTATCTTAAATCATTCCCAGCAACAAAACATTAAATACTCATTTTTTCTGGCCAGCAGTGAATTTTTCAATGCATAAAATTTGGAAATTTTCCATTTGCCTAGATTTTTATCATTCATTCCCTTATACAGAATGCTAAAATGTGTATAAAAGATTGTTCACACTGAATGAAATGATGTATCAAAGAAACCATGTGGATTATTTTATTAAAAATCCCTAAGTTTATTCAAAAGATATTTGGCTGAGATGCTATGGGACAGAAAATGCAGACTGAAGTAGGAGAATAAGCCAAATGATCTTCTTATGTCATGAACCCAGTAATCCTGATTGCATAATTGATTTACTGTTAAAATCCATTTCTTACAATCTCATCTATTAATGCCTACTTTTGTCTTAACAAGGAAAATTTTCATTACAGGGAATTTGGGGGAGAACTATTTCTTCTCTTCCTGCAAAAGTTGTAATATTTTATGCAACACGTATTTTCAGGGAGCTCTGTGTGCAGAAACTAAAGAAATACACGGCAAAGTGGAAACATGTTGAATCATTTTTCAGGACCCCTGAGTTTTGCAATTGGCATGTCCTGCATTATTTTCAGAATCTATTAGGTATAACAAGGTAATTTACCACAATGGCATGAAAAGGGCTTCCTCTCTCCTATCTGTCCCAGTCTGTAGGTTCTCAAAGATAGCTATGGTAACTGCCAAATGACAGGATTTGCTAAATTAAAAAGTTTTAAAGGCTGAACATCATCTGAGCTACAGGAATCCGGGTACAAGCAAGCTCAGACAGTGGGAAAAAAAAGACAAAATAATATTAACATCTAGCAACAACAGTTTGCATCTACAAATTCTTTTCATACTTATCATGTGTGATAAGTCGTAAATACTAAACGCACAAAGGACTCAGAAAGTCTACTTTTAAAAAAACACACCATGCAAGTAATTGGTAGTAAAATAAAAGGAAACCTAAGGGAGAGAAAGACAGAGAATGGATTTAAAAATTAAAGAAGATATTCTCAGGGATAAAAGTATTGAATTCTTCAAATATGAGTTGCATGCCACACCAACAATCATAAATTAGAACAGAAGGCCGTGGTTTATCTAGAAGTATAATTAAGAAGCCAGATGCTCCTGTAAATTTATGATGATCATATTCTCCACTAGTAACAACATGTCAGTGAGGAAGGAATATGTGTTCATCAAGTCATTCACATGCTTGATTCTGTAATTAATATTTACATGATCATAATATTATGAATATTGTGTTTTGTTTCAATTTTATTTTACTTCATCACTTTTGTTTTAGAAATGAGATTTCTTTTTCTTTGTTTCTTTTTTTTGACATAAGGTTTTATAGTACTGCTCTGGGTAGCCTTGAATTCCTAACTTCCAGTAACCGTCTTACATCAGCCTCTTGAGTACTGGTACTACAGGTATACACAATCTCATTCCAATGACTTCACGTTTGAACTCAAACTACAGATAACACTTGGAAGACAGGATTCCATTTTTTGTGTATGTTTGTTTGAATGTATACATCTTATATGTGAATTATTTTATAAAAAAATAAGATGGACTGAGTTTAAGAAGATATTAAAATGGGGAAAGTTGAAGGAAAATCAAGGATTTAATGTATAAAAGCTGTACGAAATTGACAGATCAAGCAATAAATTTAGAATTATGAAAGTGGGCAGCTCATTCAGAGATATCACAAGCAAATTATAATAAAAGAGAACTGAAGAAAGAAAGCAAGAAGTTTTGCTTTCTGTTACACCAGTTAGTACTGTTGTATGTTTTATTATTCTATGAATTATTTACTATTATAACAAAATTTTAGACAGAAAAAGGATGTGTTTTTTATGTTTTGATAAATTATGGTCTATGCAAAATGCTAGTTTTTAGTGCTATCCAACAGGATTTGTGAAATATTCTGTATCTCTGAAGTCCAATATCAGCACCACTACTAGCTAGTGAGCTTTGGAAATGTGGCAAATGTAATTACAGAACTAAATTCTTAATTCTTTTAATTAATTGTAATTTAGACAGCTATATGTGCCCATATAGATTAGTGCAACTCTAGTGAAATAGTTCTTAATAGTTTACTATCACAAACCTTGTATAATTTCATTTTCTAAGAAATCTCCATGCTTTAAAGGACTTTGCTGACACCATTTCAGTAATCACGTGCTTACAAAACTGAAGCAAACACGTGAGACTGGTACTTAGAGCTTTGCTGAGCCATCAGCAGTATCACCTCACCAAGGCTACCAAAAACGCTAGCAACTTGATGCTTTGGAGGGGAGGGATTCATGTATAATAAGGATACAATTGTTATACAAAGATAGAATTTGTCTTTTTGAAATAATAAAGTGCTTCGCAAGTCTGCTATGAGAACCCCAAATAATCTAAAAATTTCTTCTGGACCTTTATGTTCAAAAATTCTACCAGTCTGTTCCCTTTAAAGCCGCAGGTCAAATTATGAAAGATGCTGAATCAGAAATTGCCTCCCACATCCTCTTGCCAGCTGTAAACACTCTGCTTCTCCTCGGAGAGCTCAGGTGTTCTTTGATATTTGAGAAAGGAATGGATTCTGCTAAGGCGTTGGGGCTCTATCCTGCTTTAGTCACCCTGGCTGTTAGCGGGTCCTAGAAGCTGCAACTAACAAATGGTTAAGATGCTGGAGGAACTCGGTCACCTTTTATGCCTGCTGCACTGCGGATCGAATGCAAGTAACCATTTCCTCCACTAAGGAGGAAAAAATGCTGAGCTTTCTTCTCTGGTGCTGTCATGGAGAGGGAAAAAACATTCTTTGGAGGGAATTTCTGGCATTATTCCATTTACATTCTGCTCTGTAGAAGCATCAAGAGGTCACTCAGAAAAATTAATAGTCAGAATGTAGAGAAAATGTGAGTAATATACCCACACAGCTTTTCAGTCCTCTGGAGAAATCATTTCCTTGTATTCTTTCTCTCTATCAGACAAGAAGATGAATTATGTCTTCCAGTTTTTTTTTTTATGTTATTAGCACTTAGTTTGATAAGTGACATCGAGTAAATTTCTACAAATTTGTTAGAAAATCTGTTCAATAAAATGAATGAATAACTCATACTGCTTGTCCCCAAAAACCATACAAACAAACTGGAAGTAGAATTTCATTAACTCATTTCATTACCTATTAACACTAAGTTTCTCCTTTCCTCTTGTATCACTGTCTGTCCTTCAAGCCCGCATCCTACAAATCAAATCGGTGATGGTGAAACTTTCAGAGAGGAGGGCTAGAACTGCAACCCCAAACCTGCTTATGTATCATAAAATGCCAACAGTTAAACCTGAATACTGAGGTTTTAGTTTAGAAAAAAAAAAAAAAAAAAAAACTCATACAGTAACACATTTTGTCTTCAAAGAAAAGAAAATCACACACTGTGCTGTAAGATCGCCGCCACTGCTGCAGATTCTGTCCCTGAGCTGTACTCACTTCTCTCATTCCCATTCTCTGGCTCCAATTACATATGGTTTCATCCACTCTCATATCAGTTATTTTTAAGAAGTTCTATCTAGCTGATTTCTGTCACCAATTTTCCTCGTCTCCAATCCAACCTTTATGCTCTGGCCAGATTGGTGCTTCTAGTCACTGATCAAGCTAGAGCTCTCAATGAATCTTAGCAATAAAAATGAATGAAG
>RJWM01015264.1:0-48263 GCA_004363535.1 Dasyprocta punctata
CCGGGGATTGAACTCACAACCTTGCGCTTGACAGGGCAGGCGCTTAAGGCACTGAGCCAAACTCCGGGCCCTGGTTTTTTGAGGCAGGGTTGCACTATGTAGCTCAGGCCAGCCTTGTGCTCGCGTTGTAGCCCAAGCCGGCCTCGAACTCACAACGCTCCTCCTACCTCAGCCTCCCGAGTGCTGGGATTAAAGGCGTAGGAGCAGCTTTTTATTTTGAAGCAGTTGCAGATTTACAGAATAGTTGCAAGAATGATGCAAAGATTTTCGTACCCTTCATGCAGATTCTTCACAGTAGTTAATATTTTATCATATGGCTTTAAGTTCTCCCTTTATACATCTCTTGCATGCACGCACACACATACACACTTATTTTTTGTTGTCTGAACCATTTAATTTCAAGTTGCAGATACGGTACTCTTTAAGATACCTAACTCTAAACTGGGCATGGTGGCACACTCCTTAATCCCAGTTGGGAGACCAAAGCAGGAGTATCATTGCAAGTTTGAGACCAGCCTGGGCTACAAAGTGAGCCCAAGGCCAGCCTGAACCGTATAGCGAGACCCTGTCTCAAAAAGACCAAAAAACAAATAAACAAACAAAAAAACTCTATTTCTTTTTTCTCTATTTCCTTTTTCTCTATTTCCTTTTTTGAGGGGACATGGTTTGAGACAGGATCACACTGTATATTTCAGGCTTGCAACAGTCTTCATGCCTCAGCTTCCTTAGCGCTGGTACTACAGGCATACGCCACCACACCTGGCTTGTATTTCCTAATAACAAAGTTTTCTCTTAATAATTATCAAAATCAAGAAATTAACATTGACAGAGTACTATTATTGAGTCTACAGGCTTTATTCAGTTTGTATCAATTGTGCTGATTGATTGATTGATTGATTGGACTGAGAATTGAACCCAGGGCTTTGCATAAAGCTACATCCACAGCCCCTTTTTTTTTTCCCCAGCACTTTTTTAGTTTTTCATTTGAGACAGGATCTAAATTGTCCAGATTGAGCTTAAATTTGCAGTTTTCCTGATTCCACCTCCCAGAGTGCTCAGATTAGAGACATGTATCACCACACCTGGCTCTAATAATAATCTTTACCCTCTTCTTTTATGTGGTGATGAGGATTGAACCTAAGGCCTCATGCATGCTAGGCAAGCACTCTAGTAGTAAGCTGTACTCCCAGATACATCTAATAATAATCCTTGCAAAAAACAACAAACTTTATTTATTCATTTATTTTCTGTTATAGCACTCAATCCAGGATCAGACATTGTATTTAGGTGCCATATAGCTTTCATCTCCTTTAATCTGAAATGATTTCTCAGTTTTTCTTTGTCCTTCACTATCTTGATACTTTTGAGAGTACATTGGGCTGTGGATTTAGCTCAACAGCACGAGTGCCTGCCTGACAAGTGTGAGGTCATGAGTTTGATCCCCAGTACCAAAAAAAAAAGAGAGTACAAGCCATTTATTTTGTAGAATGTCCCATAATTTGTGTTTCTGTGTTCTTCCTTTGTGGTTAAATTTGGGTTATACAATTTTGACAGGAACTCTGTATTGAAAGACAGCTAAAAGGTTGAGCTATAGGCCAGAATAGAGACTTCAGCCAGCCACAGATAAAGCAGAAATGCCATCTCCACGGGCAGACCCAATGCACTGGTTCTGTCTTTGTCCTGCTTTTCAGAATCCTCTTAGTTGCTGGCACTTGTCCTTGCTCCTAGGCCCAACTCTCCTGTGCACTTGGTCTCCCTTCCCTAAGAGCTTGCTGCAGTCCCAGCACCCCAGACGTTATTCACTCGGGGGCCACAACAGCTATCGGCTCAGTTCTCACTCTGCCTCTGCAGCTCAGCAGTCCTCTCCTAAGGACCAGGATGACCAAGATGACATCAAGGTGTCTTCCTTCATCCCAGACCTGAAGGAACTGCTCCCCAGTGTGAAAGTATGGTCAGACTGGATGCTTGGCTACCCAGACACCTGGAATCCTCCACCCACATCTCTGGACCTGCCATCACAGTGAGTTGGCCTGCCTATTCCTTATGCTACCGACCTTGGCCTACCTGTACTCCTGCAACTCCCTTCCCAATCTTGTTTTTTGCTTTCTTTCAAGCATAGCCCACATTTCCTTGTTCCATCCTCATTTGAATTTTGGTTTTCCCTCCTTTGGAATACCTTCTTTGTCCTGTGATGTTTTACATTATTTTGGCCTACTTGCCAATCCTGTTCTCCTTGAGCTCTCTGTTTCCTTTGCTCTATAATTTGCTCTCTGTTGTGTTGCATGTCTTGTTCTTGATGTATCATTCTTCATACTCACCATCTCTGTAGCTGCTGCTGAAGTCTGGATGTTTGTCAGTGAGTATGTGAGAGACTTGGTCTCTTTATCTCCCCATTAGTTTTTGTCCGTATCTTTCAGTGGTCTCACTTCTGCTCGTGCTATCTTCTATAGATCTCCTTGCCTCCTCTCGTAACATTTAGTGTGTGAGGATGAGCGTGTGCACACCTCTCTTCATTCACTCATTCACTGTCCCCTTACCTTGCCCCTGCCCCTGTCTCCTTGTCTGTCAGTGTCAGTGATTGCTGGGGAAGGGTGTGTTGGTCTAGGAGTATGTGCATCTGCCTGAACGGTTCACATAGATATCGGTATGACTTTTTTGTTCTTTTCTTAAGCGGTGGTGAATGATAACCAAATTTGCCATCCCAACTATTTTTGTTTATAGTTCAGTGGCATAATTACATTCAGAGTGTAGTGCAACCAAGTGTGACTGTTTCTTGGTCCTGGTCTGGGTCTGGGTCTGGGTTGTATCTGACCCTGCTTGTCTGGGTCTGTTGTCTGTATGTGTCTGTGAGTCTTTGTGTCTTAGTGTCTTAGTGTGCTGAGTGGAAAGGTCTATGTGTTTTATATCTCTGCAGGGTTGTCTGTCTAGAATCTTTTCAGTGTGCCCATCCATGGCTGCTTGTATGTAAGGTGTAATCAGAATATACAGTGAATATTTAAATTTTTAAAATATTTATTACAAGAGAAGACATATTGCCATTAATCCCCCCTCAAAATACTTCCCCCTCTTTAAACACACTTATCACATCATTCTTGCCATTTTCTGAAGCAGTTCTAGAAGTCCTCTTTAGTTAGTGTCTTTAAGAGATGTGATAAAAAATACATTGAATGCTGCTACTGAGTCCCATTCAACTTAAAGACAGGCTTATTAAAACATTATGGTGTGTATATACCTTATTCAGTGGATCTAGCACTGTGTGTTGTATCCATTTATATTATGACCCTATCTGAGTCTGTGCCCATTTGCTTCTATGTCTTCTATGTCTGCATGTATTTTATCTCTCTGTAGGGTTCACATCTCCCTATAGGGCTCTGTTTCTTTCTTTCTTTTAGTGTTTTTTTTTTTGTTGTTTTTGTTTTTTTTTTTGTGGTACCAGGGATCAGACTCACAACCTGGCACTTACTAGGCAAGTGCTTGAGCTGCTGAGCTAAATCCCTGACCCCAGGGCTCTGTTTCAGTGTCTGGGTTTTTGTCAGTCTGTGTCTTTGATCCCACCCATTTCTGTGTGTTGACTAGCTCTTGATGAGAACATAGTATTTGTATATATTCCTGAATGTCTGTGTCTATATCTGTGTTTGTCAGTAACCATGTCAGTTTAATTGTCTGTGTGTGTCAGTCTCGCTCTGTCTTTAAGGGGTATTCTGTGTATGTAGACTTACCTGTGTGCCTGTCTTAGTTGCCTGTCTTTACTGCTTATTTGTATGTCTATATCGGGGCTCAGTAAACTATAGCGCACTACCTAAGAATGGTATACATTTTTAAATGGTTGAGAAAAATCAAAAGACTAATGACTTGTGAAAATTATATGAAAGTCTTATTTTAGTGTCTGTAATGTTATATGAGAATGCAGCCATGCCTATTTACAGTTGGTCTGTGACTGGTTTCACAGTAGAACTGCAGAATTGAGTAGTTACCACAGAGACCATATGACCTACAAAACCTAGAATACTGACTCATGAATTACAGAAAAGGTTTGCTGACTTCTGATCTTGTATCCCATTTTTCCCTGTGTTCATATTTGTGCTATAGTAACTGTGCATATGTTCACCTAAGCTTTATCTCTGTTAGTTGTACTGACAATCCATCTCTTTCTCCTATTCCTTTCCTCTCATTTCTACCTCTCTGTCACTTTCTTTCTGTCCCATCCACCCTGCTTCTCCTTTCTTTCTCCCTCTACTTCCTATACACACATTCTCTGCTTTGTGCTCTGTGGTAAATATATTCTCTGAAAGTTCCTTCAGAATCAGTGTAGAGTGTGTATAGTAGTATTTTGGAGCAATCATTCATACTCAGTACCTCATCACTCATCTCCAGGGATCTTCTCTGAGTAGGAATACTGGAGGATAAAATGTGGAGACCATGGTGCTGCTAGGGAGTGGGAGCAAGACGGGAAGTTTTTCTGCGTCGGTGACCAGCTATGTGTATCTCCTAGACTCATGGGTGACCCAGAGAAGAAAGATGCAACAGAGGTTTCTCTCCCTCTCTTTCTTTCTTTTTTTTCTTTTCTCCCTTTTTCTTTCTTTCTTTCTTTCTTTCTTTCTTTCTTTCTTTCTTTCTTTCTGATACTGGGGATTGAACTCATGACCTTACATTTGACAGGCAAGTGCTTTGTGCCGCTGAACTATATCCCTGGCCCCAGCAGAGATTTCTGGTCAGTAGTTATTGATCTTTCTATGTGAGCTTTCTAATTTTGACTCTTCCCCTGTCTTTCTTTCCAAATTTTCAACTTATTTCTCACCCCAAGAAGTACTTCTGGAGTGTTATTCCCACTCTCCCCAGGTCTAACTCTATAACTGTGGATGGACAGTGCTCACAGTATTGGACCATTGCATCCTTCCTGTGAGCCCCCTCTAGGTTCCCAAAATGCACTCCAAGCTGAGGCCTCATGAGCGGGGACCGAGTACTTGTGTTGGGTAATGAGCCATGCAAAGGAACTGATAGATCTGCTAGATAGAGGACAGTTGTTTCCCAGTAGTGATATCCGAAGAGTTAACATGTATAGCCTCAGGCTTTCCAAGTTACTAACCTGTAATGCAGACTGGGCAATTGCAATTTTGGGAAGAAAATGCTAGGAAAGGACTCAGCTCTCCAGGTATCTTAAGACACCACTTCTGAGTATGTACAGGAGCCACTGAGGAGTCCTTCCTTCCTCTTGGGAATGGGAAAACAGAACATCTGTCCCTGGAGCTTGGCTCTTCCTGGGTCACCTCACCTCACAGTTCCTCAGTTATGATCCACCCGTATCCTAGCCATCAGGCCTGGTAATTCTTCTACAGCACTTCTCCCTTCATTCCTCTTCCCTTTCTCCTTTTGACTTTTGTTTGGCTGAGGAAATGGAAAGCTCACACAGGAAGTGCTGGGCCTCATTTGCTTGAGGTGCCGAGTCTTCCCTTTGGATGCTGCCGCAAATGGTCCGTTGCTGGCTCCCTGAGTTGTTGCCCATCTTTGGGCAAGGGCTCAATCTGCTGCTGGGCACGTGGTCCAAGCTACAGCCATTCCTAGCTGGGATAAGAGGGGGTTGGGATACTTGAACATACTTGCTTTGTCTTTCCAGAATTTTCTTCACAGAGAGAGCAAGTCTGACCCAATAATATATTGATTCTAATTGTCCAGTAAATTAGTTTCTGTGTCCATAGATACCACTTACTCTCTTGTGAACCCAGGCTAGTTATGAGAAATCAGTGTGATCAACAGTTAGGTCCCCTTCTGGACTGTCTATCTCCACAGTCAGATCAGCAGCTGGCTGTTTCTGGAATGCAAGTTTTAAGTGTAAGGGAGGGGCTGTGCTGTCCCTGGGTGAGACCTCATTGCAAGATTTTTAAAGGAATATTGCCACTATTCAGTAGAACAAACCTGATCTGACTATCACTAAAGGTAATCCCACTTCATAACCTTCAGATCTGAGCTTTGGAAAAGTGGAATATAAATTTTACCTTCTGCTTTCTAGTTACTTGTATTTTAGCCAACTTCCTATATTCTCCAAACGTAAATACCACTGGCAAGTTATGGTGGTTCTGTAGATTTCAAATGTGCATCTTGTACCCACTAATCTTCCATACAGGGGCACTTTTTCTTTTAAGGCCATAGGAAATGACATACACTTGATAGTTCTGTCTATGTTAGAATTGTGAATACCCCAACGCTTGTAGGGTCCTTGTCATGATATTCATTTTGAAGGGTTCAGGAATATCCTCAAGGAAGTAGAAAGGAAATGGCTTCCATTTAATACCTCTCCTTCACATGCTTTCTTTTCTTGTCTTGTCTTGTCTTTTTGTTTTGTTTTTGTTTGCTTGTTTGTTTTTTGGTACCGGGGATCAAGCTTACAACTTCTCGCCTGCTAGGCAGGTGCTTACACCACTGAGCTAAATCCCCAGCCCTGTTTTTTTGAGACAGCATTTCACTATGCAGGTCAGGCTGGTCTTGAACTCACTTCGTAGCCCAGGCTGGTCACAAACTCATGATAATCCTCCTGCCTCAGCCTTCCAAGTGCTGGGATTAAAGGTGTGCACCACCACGCCCGGCTTCCTTCACGTGTTTTCATTGGGCCTTGCCTGCATTTGTTTCCTGCAAAGACAAATTTCTCTGATCGTGAGATAAGGTTCACCAGGTAGTCTGTAGTT
Source organism: Dasyprocta punctata (assembly GCA_004363535.1). NCBI lineage: Eukaryota > Metazoa > Chordata > Mammalia > Rodentia > Dasyproctidae > Dasyprocta > Dasyprocta punctata. The sequence continues at coordinate 6,681 of RJWM01015264.1, forward strand.
TTACTTGGTTTTCATTCAGAAATCTCACTCTCAAATGGTCCCTTTGACATGTTGGACCCTTAGTTCATTTTGCTCCCTTCATTCTCTTCGTTTTTCATTTGTTATCTCTGTGTATGGTTAGAGATTCATTGCACAGCATCCTCCACTATCCTAGGGGAATTCCAGAGCTCTTCCTTGGCCTCCTTCCTTCTCTTTTCTTTGCCTATGTACCCTTTTCTTGTCAAATCTACTTTTTCTAGAGATTAGCAGGCACATAGGATGATGATGACAGAACATCACTGGCTCTGCAAAGTGATAAGGAAAAAATTGCAGGACCATTTTTTTCTGCCCTCACAGTAACACTTAGTAGGTCTGTGTGCTGAAGTCAGAGTATAAGCTGACTTTGCACTTACATCTATTAGTAGTCGTAATAGCATAGGTTCCTCTCCCAGGAGGTATCAGGTACAGAGAGTAGCAGGATGTGGAAAGTTGCTTTGTCCACTGTAAAAGGCAATATAGTCTGTGCTTTTAGAACAGACTGCAGTGCTTGGAGGGACCATCTACTTGACTCATCTGCTAGCACAGTTTCTTCTACCCCAAGCCTCCTGTGATAAGGGACAGGCAGCTGCTCCCCATGTTACCACGTGAACATGAGGAAAGGTGTAAATGATAGCTGATGGAGAGATAAATGGCAACAGGTTTCCATGAGTCTAGGCAGAAGGACCTCTTACATCCCAGGATTTTGGGCAGGGCCACAGCAGTGGGACAGTCTACCTCATTTTAGTCTCTGCTGAAGCCAGATCTTCCCTCATCTTGATCTCTAGTTCTCAGTAAGTGAAAGAATCAGGGGACTTTGAGAACGTCCAAACCTAGCCCAGCTGTGGCAGTTGGTTTATTGCTTTCAGCTGGTACTTGAACCCAGGTCCTGGTCTTGGAGGCTTTCCCAGGTTTAATCCCCAGAGCTTTCTCTGCAGCTGTATGACACTGCGCTGACCCCGAATGAGGATAGGAAAATAGAACCAGTGCCAAGCCAGAGTCTCTTTTTCATTTGGAGTCTGGCTGTCTGCCCATGACCAGGGTTACATAATGGGAAACATAGCTAGGGCTCTGGAGAGCCCGCGTTTCACCAGGCTGCCCAGACCTTCGCATTCTGATGCTATATATCTTCCTAATTGTAGCTCGGATGCATTTATCACACTGTTGGATTGGTGTACTGTTAAAAAAAAAAAAAAAGAAGAAAGAAAAAGAAAACTAGAAATTCCTGGACTTGCTGCTTTTCCTTGTTTTGCCCTATGTAGTCTGTAGAGCATGCCGAAAGAGGCTTATAGGGAGTCTTCTGAAGTACTGTCATATAGGAAGAAATAGAGATGTGTAGGGAATAAACAGTAAGCTAATTTACTCAGGAAGCCTTTGTGTGTTGACCTTGTAGATGAGACAGAAATTCTTGAGTTAAAAAACTAGCTAGTTCATTCACCCTCATGGGGCAGCTATGAAGTAAGTACTGATCCCAAGTCTAATCAGCACCCCTTCAAGGACGCTTAATACGTCTTCCCAAAAGGGCATTTTCAGAGGTCACTAAGTAATAGCCCATCAGCACTTCCCTGAAGGAAGTGGTAGTGACTGTGGGAAGCCCCTTTGCTACCCTGGCTCCCCACCCAGTCTCCCTGGCTCCAAGTTGGGGCGCCAGCACTACAGCCTGGCACCAGGGGGTTCCTCTTCCTCCAAGTGCTGAGTGTGGCGCACACGTGATCTCTCCCACGGCAGGAGCCTCTGTCCCCTCCCCACTCCTCCCATAGGACTCCTTGTGAGAGGAAGGGGTATTGGCCTAAGACTCCAGTCTGACCCCAGCCAGGGTACAGCAGCTGACCCCAGGGAGAGTACTTTCCAGCTCTGGGCTGAGGTTATTTGGGTCCAGTGTGTGCTAAACTGAGAAGACGTGTTGGAGTGGTTACAGCTAAAAGTTTGGAGAGGCAGGAACCGTGAGAATCCACACCAGGGAGGCCACTGAGGGCTCCACTCATGCCGTAGAGATGTCAGGATCCCCTAGGGGCTGTTCTTTCCCAAAACACAGTGTTGATGGGTTTAACACACTATAGTGATGTGACAGAGGCTATGCATATGAGTGTGGCCTGGGAAACTGAAATTAAATAAGGCTCTGACCTAGATAGAGGTTGGGGAGGGTACATAGTAGAGGTACTCTGGTACCTGGAATGAAAGTATTGTAACCTGTTATTGGCACAGAGCTTTGTTTAGCTGCACTGCTTAGAACGCTGGGAAGCTTATGTCCTTGCAGTAGTACAGTATTACTGAGCTTCAAAATTTGATTTGGCCTTTGGACAGAGTTGATTCAGAGTGGGGCACTTTTTCAAAGGCCCAAGTTGACTTCTTTGTATAAAACAGGACTGTAGTAGGGATCATCTTCAACTGGGTCTTAAATTCTTTAGTGGTCACCCAATAAATAGTTCTTATTCTTGGAGGATTATATCTTGCTGCCCATGACCTTAATTCTAGAACAGTGTTCTCTGATTTTTTTGTGTCATGGAGACATCTAGTAGACACTGTTTTTAGTTCCTAAATCTCAGGAGAGAGTTGCGTGAATTTCTCCCAATATTCAACACATTCCTGGGCATATTATAATACCTAGCACTGAGGTATCAGAACTGTTTCCTTATCCCACATAGGCTTGGCATTACGTCTTGGCTCTCTAAAGAAGCATCCTAACCCATTTTAAGCCCAAGTAATATTCTTTTAACTTTACCAGACTTGTTGGATTTAGGTCCATTTCTGCTGTTAGCTGCTCACCTCCTCATGGTTTCTTCACTTGGGTAAGAAGTCCTCCAGGGCAGCGATGAGCTTATGTTGGCCACTGAACAAATGAATTGGAGAAATGTGGGCTCCAAGAGGGAATTAAGTTTTCAAAAGCAAACACTGCATATCTTAGGAGAATTTCTCTTGTTATGGTATTTTGTCTTTCCCTTTTGTGGGTGTCCTCCATGGCTTTCTGTTTTTTAGCTTCTTTGTCTACTTTCTGTACCATCTTTGGCTATATTTCCAAATCTCATCCCCAAAACCAAAAACCCAGCTTGTTCCCCAACTGCAGTACTTCTCTGATCTTCCATAGCTCTGAAACACAATGCAGGACTTCTTCTCACTCAACTCTTTCCGGGTTTGTTCTGCAGCTGCGGAGTTTGAATGTTAGTGTTTAAACAAGCTGGTATTACACAGGAAATGGCCACCTCCACAGGCCCCTGCAGGCTTGTAACATGGGGTCATTGTACTTGATATTAATCACCAGTCAGCCTGTTCCTCCAGTAAAAATATGAAGGAGTGTGTGAGTACTTAGTCCTCCTTAGACTGAGTCCTGGTCAGACCTTTCCAAATGGTCACTGTTCCTTGGTTCCACTCCTGTTGGAGCTTTCACAGGAGTCCTAACTGACCCCTTCCCTATAAACCTTCTAAGTTCCAGGTGAGGAGGCAGTTTGTGGTGGTATAACATGCCTCACATATCTCACGCCTTAACCTTTCAAGGCATGTTTTAGTTGTATAACGTATTCTATGAGAGATCTCTAGAATTTTAGAAACCCAGAAACCCATCTTCGAGCAGGGCTTCTTAGTTCCCTGAACTGAAGTGCCTTTTCTTAATGCTATTTGTAGAACTAACCCCAGCCTGAAGGGTTAATCTGATTCTCCAAGTCAATATCCCCCAAACAACCAGCCAAGAGTGTGTGTTGGTTCATTTCTGTGAAATGTGTTTCCCCAGTCACCTGGGTTGGCCTGGGCTGCATTGTATCGGCCAGCAGCTGCACTGCACTCAAACTGACAGCTACATTAAACCTTGGAATTCTGAGGCAATAAAAAGTAAATTAACTCTTATTTTTTTCCTTTCCTGGTGGAGTAAGTGAATGCGTGTCTGTAGGGAAGTGAGTGGGCCTTGGTTCTGAGTTCATACCTCTAACTAGTCACTACTGCCCTGTCCCAGGCTAGGATCTGGCCTTCAGATTCCCGCTAAAGGTCTGCTTTCCTGGTGTGTGGTGTGTTCTATGAGGTTGGGCCCATGGGTCACCCTGCAACTGCTGATCCCTGTGCATTAATCACATCCCAGCTGCTGAGACTCCCTTGCCACCATTCTGGGAGCCATAAATGAGTTTATTGAGCACAATTTCATATTCTCTGGCTGCTTTGTGTCTGTTTGGTGATGAATACACCCTAACTTTAGTAGGATTTTGTGGGTTCTGAGAGTTTCCCCAAAATATAAGTTGAACCAGAACAAGCCAGAAGGGTTTGACTGAACCCGCAGCACTCTAGAGAGTCCATAGATAATCAAAGGTGATTTGAGATTATCAGAAAAATATTTTGGGGAGTCATTTCCCAAGCTTTTCCAGAAGGTTGGGAGCTGTTTAAACAGCTTCTTATAACCATAAGAATTTGATTTTGTACTCCTCAGCCAACATTGAGTCCTTAGAGTCCAAGGGCTGGTGGGGGGAGGTTAGAAGGCACTCCAGTTGAAATAAAAAACTAAAACAGGAAAAAGCTAAGCTTTTCTCCTTGTATTCAGACAGGAAACTGTATTCGTCCATGGAACTGACCTCCCAGCCCAAAGGTTTGATTGGGGTAAGCTGAGGTCATGTTGCGAGGGTTCCAGAAATTACCTCGTCCCTCTGCAAATACCAGTTTTTGAGTTCAGGCATCTCACCTGCATTTTCAAAGCACCTCTCCATTTTTTAGTATTAGTTTCCTGATACTCCTCACACTCACACTACTGGGGAGAGTCGCTAGATGGCCCAGGGATATCTTATGTAATTATGTTCATGCCTGTGGTGTTCAGTGAGATGAGAGGGCTGATGATATGATATGTGACCTGAGCTTAGACAATCGCATTGAGATACCAAAAGGAAGCAGCTACTCAGAATCAGAGTTCAAGTACAAGATTGAGCTGAAATGACCAGAGCAGAAGTGACCTCTCATTGAAACATTTTATGTATTCGCTTGATTCTGATCAGTCTAGCTTGACCCTTCAACCACTTTTTATTTACATTTCTGAGTTGGGAACTCATGGTACTTCCTATGTCTTTTGGCACTAGATGCTGTCTTACAAAATCAACATTAGGGTAGGAGCTTTCATTTACCTAATTTTTGTAATGAGTCTTAACGTTTTGGCACAAGGTGGGTGGCAATAGGCAAAAGACAGATGTGGGCAGTGGTCCCTAGTGGTGGCCAGCAATCTCTGGGAGGAGTCACTTTTAGTTTATCTGAGCCTTAGGGGACAGGAGAGCATGGTAATGAGAACCACATGGTACCACATATTTCTTCGTTTTGGATCCAAGATGGTAGGGCTGGGAGGATAAGAGAGGGTTATGGGGCCTCCCACGGTGGCTGCTGTGGGTGATTTTCTGCTGCCTGTCTCTGGCTAGGGATGCTGCTGCTCACACCCTCACCCAGCCCCTAATTATGTCCTACTGCAGCCTCAACCTGCACAGCACCAACCAGGGCCCCAAGGCCAAGAATTCAGCTGGGAGACTTTTCACCTTCTTCCTTCTCACTGTCGTCTTTCCTGTTTATTTTCCAAATTGCTGCTCTGCAGCCGAGCAATGCTTGTTGGCCGGAGCTCACCAGTGCTGTGGGATTGGACTTAGCAGTGGGCTCAAGTGGCCAGCAGGGCACTGGGGGAGGAAGTGGGGAACTGGAAGAACCTCCCTGTGAGTCTCCCATGGGCAGTACTAACCTCAGAGGCGGCCCTGAGCAGCCCTATCACATCCGGTGCTTGTCTCTGCAGCCGGGACCAGAGGATAAACTATCAGAGCTGTGGGGCAGTGCATCATTCCTCTTATTATTTTCTTCTCTGCAGATGGGGTCGTGGAAAGTTCAGTTCCTTTTAACCCTCAAAGTTCTGTTTATTCTACAGCTGGTAGCCTGAATGCTGCGTTTCCCATTACATCACGAAAGGGCTCAAGCAGACCTCTGTAAAGAAACGTGTTGCAACTGTTTATTTTTTTCCATATTTAAACATTTCTGACAGCCAAACCAGGCTGAGCCAAAAGATGGAGCTTTGTGAATGAGTCTGGTTGTCAGTGTCTGTGCAGAGAGGCTTTAGAAAAGTCATCCCTCTGGTGATTCTTCTCAAACATGTTCTTTTTCCTGGGCAGAGCCTGTGAAGTCAGTTACTTCTGCAGTACACGTGTGTTGATTATGTGCTGTTGTGTGATTAATGGGGGTATGTTCCACCTGGTTCCCAGGACACTCTTGAAAACAAGATGTTTCATTTCATTGCCTTTTCCTAGTATAGTGATTACAGTAAATAAACCATTGCAACCTCTTTCCACCTGGAGCTAGTCAGGGAGTTCTCATACCTCTCCCCTACCTTCTGCCCTAGCCTCACTTTCAGTGCCATATCCCTTGAATGCCCTCTTTTCCGCCATCTCCCAAAGGTCTCTAGTCTCTAGGAAAAACAGATTGCTTATGTCTGAGGTCCCTCCCTCCAAGCAGCCATTCATGCATAGTAACTCCCATGGGGAGATTCGAGGATGATTCTACAACTCTCTTTGCTTAATTTCTCTTCTACTCCACCTCTTGAACCTAATCATGAAGCTTAGTTTGTGATTTTCCTATGCATTTTGTTCCTTTTGGAGTAAAACTTAGCATCCAGAGGATACCACCTATTCCAGATTCCCAGGTTAGGGGCTACTCTGGAGAAGAAAGACAAATCTATAAATTTGGGAAGCAGCACATATGATCACGACTTGAGGTATCCCTGGGCAGGCACTCACCAAAGTGGGAATTTGAAGCCTCTTTTATAATTCTATTCAGAATTTCAAATGGGGAGTGCTAAACTTTGCATTTAGAGGTTTTCTTCTTGGGTTCAACCAGAGCTTGGTAGTAGCAATCACGAGGACCAGCCATTCTTACTTACCCAGAACTGGGGGATTTGGAGAGATATGATACTTTGAGTGCTAACACTGGGACTGTCCAAGAAAGGATAGTCACCCTGTATCTAACCTTCTGTAAGTGTGAGAAAGGGCGGCGCAGGAGATGGTCAAGACAGCACTGATAGAGGTCAATCTGCTGAAATATTTGAGAAACTTTACCTCTTGAGTGGATCTTGGCAGGCCAGGAATGAGATTTTCATTGAATCTGTGTTTGATTGGAAGAGATTTCTAAAGCACTGAAAAGGGAAAACCCACATAACCCTGCACAATGTGACTGAATCCCCTGTTAGCTGTGTTTGAAAGAAGCAGGCTGGTGTCATTGCTGTCTGTGTGGTATATACTTGGTTGCTCAGGAGGGGGAAATTCTGGGAGTTGCCTCAGGCACTGGGTATCTAGCACGTTTCAGAAAGCATCTCAGAGCATTGTCTGGAAAGGGGACAGAACCTGCATTAAGCAACTACTTCTCCAGATTCTTTTTCCTCTCTCGTTAGAGTTTTAAAACTCCCCCTAATCAATATAAACTTTGCATAGAGGGACACTCATACCTAGATTACTGCTATGGGCACAATTTTGAATTCTAGCATTTTTAGTATGATTCCTGGCAGCTGCCAGCTTGGACAACTTTTGTGGCAAGTATTCTGCTCACAAATGCTGAGTGTACTTTTACTGGTCCCCCTTTAGACCTGCTCTTCTTTCTGACCTTATTTTTCACAGGGTTGCTATGGATGTATGGTCAACGCTGGCTGATTTTTGTAACATACTGACTGCGGTGAACCAGTCTGAGGTGCCACTATACAAGGACCCGGATGATGACCTCACCCTTCTTACCCTGGAAGAGGATCGGCTTCTCTCAGGCTTTGTCCCCTTGTTAGCTGCCCCTCAGGACCCCTGCTACGTGGAGAAAACCTCGGATAAGGTCAGCACCAGGCCAAACATCCCTCCCCATTCACCCCTCTTAATTCTCCAGACTTTTTTTTATTCTTGGGAAGTTTTCTGTGCAAACGGAACATGATTAAGTCATTGAGAAGGGTGTTAAGGGAAAATATCGACCTTTTAGCCGCTGACATCCAGCTCTATGTCCTGAAAAAAAAGCCCTCTCAACTTCCTTTGGGGTGTGTGTGTGTGTGTGTGTGTGTGTGCGCTCACTGGCATGTTGTATATACGATCATTTCCTCACTTGTTTAAATAGTGCAGCTTGTGTTGGCAGTGCTCTCACTCAGCTCCAAATGGTTTGCATCATGCTTAAAGCACCCTCCTTCCTCCCCCTTTTCTTCTTCCCCCAGCCACAAAACTCTGCACTAGGAAAACAGCCAGGGCTTTTTCCCTTCTCTAAGGAGGAGAGTGATAAATAGGTGACTAGAGAGAAGCAGACACCATGTGTTAACTTACAAAAAAAGCTTTTAGGAATATGAAGCATTCCTCGCTGCCTGGTTTCTATTTTCCTTCCTCTAAGGACTGTGTTTCAACCTGAACTTTTTTTTTTTTTAATCTGTTTGTACAAAACAAAGCCCATTCCCTGTTGTGCTGGTGAGGACTGTGGAGCTCCTGGTCTCTGCTTAACAGTTGAGTTTTCAGCCAGGTGGCGAGTAGGACAGTCTGGGCTGCTTCATTCTTCTTTTGTGAGAGCCATTCTGCTAGGAAAGTAGTAGCCATAGGCCTCGGGGGCACAGTCTCTTGTGTGGAGACAGGAGGTACCCTGTATCTTACTTTTCTGCAGAGTCCATAGCATCACATCCCCATGAGGCAGAGGCCTTTAGATCAGAGTCTATGGATGGCTTCTAAGAAGGAAATCTTTTGACCTAGAGAAAGTATACACCAGAGACAGAGATAGAGATTTTTTTTTTAAGTCAGTAAAAACAAAATTCCAAGCTGGGTGTGGTAGTATATCCTTGTAATCCTAGCTACTGGGAAGGCTGAGGCAGGAGGATTGTAACTCCAAGGCCAGCCTGAGCAATTTAATGAGATACTGAGCTGCTTGTGGTGACACCTGCCTGTAATTCCAGCACTTGGGAGGCCGAGGCAGGAGGATGGCCATGAGTTCAAGACCTGCTTGGACTATATGAATTCAGTGCCAGCCTGAACTACATAGTGAGACCTGATTTTAAAAAAAAAAGAAAAGAGTTGAGAAAGCATCTCAGTGGTAGAGGTTTTGCTATAATGCACAGGGCCTAGATTTAATCCCCAGCAGCACCAAACAAAAACACCTAAAGTCCAACATGAATGCAAATATGAGAGACTTTATACTGAATATAAATTTTTAAAAACTTGTTCTCAGTATTCATTCATTGTAGAAAATTTGCAAAACACACAAAAAATGTATCTAAACCTGTTACCCAGGATTAGCATTGCTGTCATTTTTATAATCATATTTAATTTTGAGCATACACACATACGCATTTTTTTCTTCAGTGAAACTGGCTGGAGATGTAGCTTAGTACACGACCCTGGGTAACTTAGCTGATTAGTATGGCTGTGTCAGAGAGAATCTTTAGGAACTCTTGACCCTGTAGAAATTTGAAGATAGGCATTTTCCTCAAACTTCTACTGGTCATTACTAAGAAATGTAAAACATCTCAAGGACTAACCAATAGCAGCAACATGACCAATTTCATTACTGGCAGTGTTTAGTCACACTTTTGGTCTAGCTTGGTTGCTCATTCAACAGATATTTACTGAGTGTGCATTGCCCACACTACATGAAACATATAGCACTAATACTCAAGTCTGAAAGACTGTGGCATGTATAGTGATGTAAATGACAATACATTATAGTTGAACTAGTGGTAATCCCATAAAGAGATTGCTTTATAATTATTGATTTGGCACTTAACATATCATATCCCAAGCATATTCTATGGAGCTCTACTTTTGTACGTTCTGAATTCTTTGTGGAAAATTCTTTGTGATATGATCATATGTATATAAAGCAGTGTTAAACAGAACTCATTACTGCAAGATCTTTTGGATCTTTTAACATTGCAGTATACATTCCAAGGATAGTCTTTGTAATCTTTGCCCAGCTTGTTTCACCCTTGATCTTTTTGATTTACCGAACATCTTGAAGGTTAATATTCTGAAACTGGGCATGGTGGTATATGCTTGTAATCCCAGCCCTCTGGGAGACTGAGGCAGGATGATAACAAATTTAAGCCCAGCCTGGCCAATTTAGCAAGACCTTGTGTCAATTAAGAAAAAAAAAAAAGACTTGGAATGTAGCCCAACACTGGCCCTGGATTCAGTTCCCAGGAGAGAAAGAGAAAGCAAGAGAGGGAATGAGGGAGGGAATGTGGAAGGGAGGGAAAGAGAGAGAGAGAGATTAGTATTCTGCCTAAAATAACCCATAGTAGAGAGATATAAAATGAACAAGAAGTGAGAAAAACATTGTTTTTGAAATTATTCAGAACAGTAATATAAAAAGAGCACAGATTAGAGCTAACAGCAATAGAGTGGAGCTGATTACATTTTGAGAAAAACATCACAGGTATTGGAACAAATTGGCAGCAGCCAGGGTAAAGAAACTGCTTTTCATTCATTGAGTAGCTGGTAGTAATGCTAGCTGAAAAGTAATGCAGTATAGCTGTGAGGAAGTGTAGGATTAGGAACCCTTGTTTGTATGACTTCAAAACCCATGTTCTATTGAAGGATTTATTACCAAGGATTTACTTTAAAATAATCTGAGCAGGGGAATGTAAGAGTATAAATTAGAAGGAAAAAAAGCCAAATATTGTTCATTTTTAATCTGAATAACAAGTATATTGAGGCCATTGCAGTACTTTACTTTTGTATATATGTAATATTTTCCATATATTAAGAAGAAGCAAAGCCATCCTTTAAAAAAACGTTATTTTAAACAATTTTTTTTTGTGTGTGTATGCCAGGAATCCAACTCAAGGACTGCATTCATACTAGGCAAATGCTTTTTTTCCCAGAGCTAAAACACCCCTGGATAACCATCTTTAAATAAAAATAAATCAACAAAACTTTGTCCTTTTTTTTGTTTGTATGTATTTTTGGTCTTTTGAGACAGTCACACCATGTGGTTCAGACTGGTCTTCAACTTTGAACTACATATCCTAGACTGGCCTCAGACTTGGAACAGTCCTCCTGCCTCAGTCTCCAAGGTACTGGGATTATAGGTGTGCACCACCATGCCTGGCCCTTTCTGCCATATATATTTGCTTGAGTTCTGGAGAAAATAATGAATCCATAATAAAGTTAAAATTTTTCAGCACCTGAGCTAAGCTCTTAACACATTTTCTCATTGCAACCCCAATTACTTTATAGGTAAATGTGGGGAAGTGATGAGAAGAACACTATTTTTGTTTTTGTTTTTTTTGGTTTTTTTGGTACCAGGAATTGAACTTGGGACCTTGCAGCTGGCCAGGCAGGCGTTTTTCTACTGAGCTACATCCCTAGCCTGAGAAGAACACTATTTTAAAAGAAAGTTCAAGTTGTATTTTTGAGTTTCAAAAATGCTTATTTATTTTGTTTTGATACAGGGTCTCACTTTATAGTGCAGGCTGGCCTTGAACTCACTATGTAGCTCAGGTTGGCTTCAAACTTATGGTGATCTTTTTACCTCAGCCTCCTGAGTACTGGGATTGCAGGTGTACACCAGGACTCCTGGCCAAAATTACTTATTTGAACTGGATGCAATAAGGCATGCCTGTAGCCCCAGCTACTTGAACACTGAGGCAGGAAAGTCATTTCAGCCTTGGAATTCAAAGGTAGCTGAGGCAACAGTGTACAACCCCATTAAAAAAGAAAGTTAATAATCATCTGCAACATATGTGCATATGACTATACCCTACATAACTTAAAGATGTGGTACTTAATTGTTAATCAGTTACTTCAGAAAGTTACTGACTTCTGTTTCATGAATATCATCCCAAACAATGTTACACAATAAATCTTTGCATATATCTTTCATTAATTCGTAAGAGTAAACTTTTCAAGCAGAATTGCTAGGTCAAAGGAGGTATGCACTTTTGGGGGGAGGTTTTATTTTGATTTGTCTTTTTTGAGAGAGGGTCTCACTATGTAGTGCACCCTGGCCTTGAATTCACTTACATACCCCTGGCTTGCCTCAAACTCATGGCAATCCTCCTGCCTCAACCTCCCGAGTACTGGTATTACAAGTGTACGCCACCACGCCCAGCTGAGGTATGCACATTTTTAAGATTTCCAGTGAGTAGACTAGATTTTGCCCTACAAAAAATTATAGCAATTTAAACTGGCGAGTATGAGGGCATCTATTTCTAACTTCCTCATCAACCCTGGTTTAACTTTTTGTAATGCTGCCAGAGATGGACAAAATGTATTATCTTATTTTATTTTTTATTCTTTGATTACTAATAGTGTTGTTTTTAAAAAATTATTATGGTTATTTTTTGTTTTGTTTTTGGTACTGGGGATTGAACTCAGGACCTGTGCTTGCAAGATAGGTGCTGTGCTGCTGAGCTACATCACTGGCCCCAAAAATTACTATATTTATTGTTTGTATGTAGTGATATTATACTTACTGTAAATAAATTGCCTTATGTTCTTGACCCATTTTATCATTGAGATAGTCTTCTTTTTTCTTAATGAGTTACAAAAGCTATTTATGAATGACAAACTTTTTTGGTTATCCTTGTATAACAGATAGCTTTGTGGAAGTTTTTTAGTATTCTGAAAAATTTTTATTAGTACATTTTGTAGTACATCATAATTACATTCATCATAGGGAAGCGGTACATGTAACACATCTTAAAAAGGGATGTTTATATCCCTTTTCACTACTCTCCCTCCCCTTAACTTTGTGTACTGAATGAGATAAGAGTTTTGAGAAATGTTGAATGGAGAAGTATAGTGCTTTTATTATGTAAACAATAAGAAATGTCCCATTGTTGTACCATTCAAGATAAGATCTTCTAAGGGAAAAATCATTTCCAGTCAAATATTTAGAAATAAAACTATGAGCAGTATTTGTTTCCTTCTCTGTTTTGCCCATTTGGTCCAAAGAGCCTGGGTATAGTTAAGCTTAGTAAAAATTATATAGTATTTTGAAAAGTCCTCTGGTGAAAGCAGGAAAACATAAATTTAGGCTTTTTAAAAATGTTTTCCAACTTTAGGTGTAAAAATCTGTGTGTAATGATTCATTTCACCAGTTGCCCTCTGACACTGACCATTGCATATTTCTCTCAACCTACCTCTTTGTTGCCCTCACCTTTTTTGAGTTCTGTCACATCTTTGTGAATAGCTTGTAAGTGTATAGAATAATTACCGCTTATGTTTAATCTAGTTATCTCAGACTGAATCAGTTTACTGCTTAATTTACAAATCTATTTCCCCAAATGTGGAACTCTTGGTTGTTACTTTCCTCATGCTATGGATAGGTAAACATTGAGTAGATATGCTTTTGTTCTAAAGTAGGAATTCTCACACTTTAGCATTCTTCAAAACAAAATTACACTACAGACTTGTTAAAACGCCCATTTATACACCCCTGAGAGTTTCTGATTGTGGAGTGGAGAGAGTAAAAGCTGCGTTTCTAAGAAGTTCACAAGTCATGCTAATGGTCCGTATTCTACATGTTGAGAACCACTGCTTTTAGGAATTTGGTGACTGCTAAAGTTGTAGCCATTAGGCGAGATTTTGGCCCAGGTAAAAGTGAAGATTTAGAAAAAAAGATTCCAGGTATAAGCTGTCTTCCTAATTCTGTCTTAACTTTGAAATGCAATATGCATTACATGAGAATTCATACACTTTACCTCCATTTTGCCAAATAGTTTTCTGAGTTCTTCAGAAAGAAGTTAACCCAGCACTCAGGAGGCTGAGGTAGGAGGAGGGTTGTGAGTTCAAGGCCGGCTTGGGCTACAACGTGAGCTCAAGGCTTGCCTGAGCTACATAGTGCGACCCTGCCTCAAAAAACTAGGACCGGGAGTTCGGCTCAGTGGCTTAGTTCCTGCCCTGGCAGATGTGAGGTTGTGAGTTCAATCCCTGGTGCCCCACAAAAAAAAAAAAAAAAAAAAAGAAGTTAAAAGCAGACAAGGTGGTACATATGTGTAATCCCAGCTACTTAGGAGACTGACACAGGAGAATCACAAGTTCCATGTTAGTGTTGCAACTTAGCAAGACTGTCTCAAAATTACCCCCCTCAAAAAAAGTTGCACTTAGTGCTATAAATACATTTTTATGAATATATATAAAAAGTCACATAAATACATCTTTATGAATATATATAAAAAGTCTGGGTAGTCTTCTTTCCTAAGAGGATCCTGATCTATACAACTAACAGCTAACACTTAGTGAGTGCTTATCATGTGTTTAGCACTGTTTTAATACTTTACATTATTTCATTTAACTTTCACAAAAGCACCATGGGAATTTGAGCTGTAGGAAAGAGCTTATGCAAATGACAAAACTAGAAATGATAGAATCAGTTGCAGGCAGTGCATGTCTAAAAGACACACTCTTAATTGCCAGGGATTTAGCTCAGTGGTGTAAGCACCTGCCTGTCAGGCATGAAGTTGTGAATTTGATCCCCGGTACATAAATAAATAAATACATAAATAAAATAATAAAAGACACACTCTTAATTAAACATAAATAAAGAAGTAGAATGGTTGAACAAATATATTAACTCAGTACTTCCAGTACTCCTCTTGACTTTGACAGTTTCATTTTCACTGGAAGTCTGATTTCTCACCAGGAGCTTAGAAACTGTTGACCTGGCTCAAGGGAGATCATCTGATCTCCCAGAATAGTTCCAGTGGATTAACAAAGAATTAGAAGTTCATGCAAATGGCAAAGGATATTTAGGTTAAATTTACCTGCATTTTTCTCTGGGTTGGATGTTCTTCAAATTTTGGAATGTTCTGGGTTCTAAAATGCCTGTGAAATAGATTTGGGGGGGGGGACCTGGATTTTTTTTTTTTAATCCTGAGAGTGCTGTAAAAGATGCTGAATATACTCGTATGATGATCTATATTGTTTTGGAAGTGCGTCCAAAGGCAAAAAGAGTGATGGCAGTACTTCTAAGGGCCAGAAAGTCAGGACAATGTCCTAGACTCCAAGGCAGAATTGCTTATACATGAACAGTGATGCTTAGGGTTGATGATGGGGATGACTGATAGATAAAAGCCTGAAAATCAGTTATATAAGCATGTGGGCCATAAATACGTATAAACAGTCTACCTCAAAACCTATTAAATATGGGCCACATAAAAATAAAATTCAAATTGTTAAGAAGATGTATTATAATTAGAGAAAAAACTATTGGTACAAACTTTCATCTCAGTACTTCCTGTTCCATTCATTTTAATGTTTTTACTGATGTTATCTCGCATGTATGTGTAGGAATATACATTACACTTACGTATATGTAAAATTCCATTTAATATCTTTTACTAATCAATTTAATATAATTCGTAATAAAATTTATATTATACCTCTGTAAGAACCATCCTCATCAAGATGTAGAATATTTCCAGCTCAAAACTTTCCTGAGTGCCAGCCATGGTGGCACACATTGGTAATCCTAATATAGTACTTGGGAGGCTGAAGGAGGACGATCATAAATTCAAGTCCTGTTTGCCCAACTTAGCAAGACTCTGTCTCAAAAAATTGAAGGACTGAGATGTAGCTCAGTGTGAGGGCCCTGGGATTAACCCCCCAGTACTGCCAAAAGTAATAGTAATAATAATAATAGTAACATTCTTGAGTGTCACTGTCTCCTGTCCCACTGCCTCCAGCCAATCACTGATCTAATTATCTTCATTATAGATCAAAATTGAAAATTTTAATACAAGTGAAATATTGTAGTATAATTTTGTTTTGTTTGTTTCTTTTTGTTTTTTGGGGGTTTTTTGGTATCAGGGCTCGAACTCACAAGCTTGTGCTTGCCAGGCAGGTGTTGTGCTGCTGAGCTATATCCCTGACCTGTAGTATACTTTTATGTCTTTGTCCTTTTGCTCAGCATAATGTATCTAAAATTTATCTGTGCCATTGTGTGGCCTTTTTTTTTTTCTGTAGTTCTTTCCCTTTTATTGATGAATAATATTCTATTTTATGGATATATCACACTTCACTCATTGTCTTGGTGATGAATCATGAAGTGTATTTCTTTATCAATATATCTTTACTGGGCATGGTGACACATGCCTGTCCGTAGTCCCAGGAGGATTACAAATTCAACGCCAGTTTGGGCAACTTAGCAAGACCTTGTCTCAAATTTTTTTTTAAATGTTGGGGGTTTGGGATATAATGCAGTGGTTGAGCACTCATAGGTTTGATTTCCAATATCAGGTAAAAACAGATACTATCTTTGTCAAGATACAGAGTACTTGTGTCTGTGAAGAGGCAGGTACCAATTGACCCCATGGTCTTACACTTGCTAGACAAGCACTCTAGTGACCTCCCAATCTATTTCTGTCCTGTCCTGTCTTGTCCTATCTTTTTTCTTTTCTTCTCTTCTCTTTTTAACTTTGAGGCGGTATCTCTTTAAGTTGCCCAGGCTGGTCTAGAACTTGTGATCCTCCTGTTTCAGCCTCCCAGGAGCTGTGATAACAGATGTGTTACCCCATGCCTGGCTTAAGTACTATATATATCTTTAAAAGAACCTTCAAACTATTTTCCAAACTCAATACAGGATTTTATACTCCCTCTAGCTATGTATGAAGTTCCATTTGTTTCAAATCCTTGCCAATGCCTGGGATTTCTACAGTGTATATATATATATATATATATATATATATATGGTGTTTTTGGGTTTTTTTGGTTTTTGGGGTTTTTTTTTGGGTGCTGGGGATTGAACTCATGACGTCTCACTTGCCAGGCAGGCGCTTCTGGTGCTGAGCTGTATCCCTGGCCCTACACTTTATAATTTTAACCGTGTGTTTAAGTGTGAAGCGCTGTCTCATTTAAGTTTTAATTGGCATTTTGCTAATTAATAAAGAACATCTTTCCATGGGTTTAGACATACAATGGAGTTATGCCACAATAAACCCATTGTAAGTTGAAAATCTAGTCAAGTACATTTGAGATACTGAACATCATAGCTTAGCAACACGATACAATGAAGAATTTGGGGTGTTTGTTTTTTATTTATCAGTCTGAAAGAAAGATGAGAATTTGAGGTATCACTTCTATTGAATGTACATTGCTTTCATACCATCATAATGTAAAAAAAATATAAATTGAACCATCATAAATTGAGAACTTTTTGTATCCTTATTTGGGAAATCTATTGGCCTTTTTAAACACTGGTATTTTTAAAATTGAGCTGTAAAAGTTCTTATATATTCTGAGCACAAGTGCTTGTCAGATATATTCTGTGAATGTTTCTTACACTGTATAGTTCGTTTGTTTGCATAGTTTTGTTTTGTTTTTTTTGTGGCATGGGAGTTTGAACTCACAACTTTGCACCTGCCAGGCAGGTGCTTAAGCCACTGAGCCAAACTCCCGGCCCTAGTTTTTAGAGAGACAGGGTCCTGCTATGTAGCTCAGGCTGACCTGGTGCTCATGTTGTAGCCCAAGCCGGCCTTGAACTCATGGTGTTCTACCGCCTCCCAAGTGCTGGGATTAAAGGCATGTGCCACCATGCCCTACATTGTTTGCATAGTTGAGAACAGCAAAAAAATTTATTGTGATAAAATTCAGGTTTTCAAGTTTTTCCTTTGTGATTAGTGACTTTGCATTTTAGAAATCTTTGCCTTGACCCAGGGTCATGGAGATTTTCTTCAGTCTTTTTAGTGTTATTTTATTTCTGCTTTTGTCTTCTTAACTAAACTCTTACTTTTTTAACTGGTGTTCTAGGGCTAATAATTAGTATCCTCAACTTTTTAGAATATATGTAAGTCAGTATTATATCTCTGTACACTTCATACCTTGTGCTTCCTGCTTCATACTTCACAATGCAGTTACTTTACACCACTGTGATTTCATTTCCCCATTTATCTTTTGTTTTCTGCAGTTGTCTTCTCTTTTAGTCTTCATGTTGTACACTTTGCTATGAATGGTATTTCCAGTAAAGTTAGTTGTATTTTAAGTAAAATATAAACAAAAGAAAAATATGAACTCAATGTATCATTCCACTTATTCATTGGTGTTCTTCATTCTTTTCTATAGGTTAGGTTGGCCAGTAACAAATCCCTATAACCTTTGTTTACCTAAAAATATCTTTTTTTCCCCCATCTTTGGTTTTTTTCATCTAAATGTTTATTTGTGAGGAATTTTTGTGTTTTGGTGGGGGTGTGGTGGTGCATGCCTATAATCCCAGTACTCTGGAGGCTGAGACAGGAGATGGTTGCAAGTTTGAGACCAGCCTGGGCTACAAAGTGAGCTACGGCCAGCCTAAACTGCATAGTAAGACTTATGTCTCCAAAAGACAAAAAAAAAAAAAAAAAAAAAAAAGAAGAAGAAGAAGAATTATGGATTGAGTATAGAATTATGGATTGAAAAGTTATTTTCTTTCAACACTTTCAGAATGTGTTTCTATTACTGTGTGGCTTCCACTGTTTTGCTATAAAAGTTAGCCGTCATTCCTGTGGCCCTCTTTGTAAAGTTTTGCTTGTTTGTTTGGGCTGCTTTGAATCTTTTAAACATTTCTTTTCAGAAATTTGATTGGAACCTGTATTAGTTTTTATATTTATCTTAATGTTCACTGAGCCTCTTGGATCTGTAAGTTGATTATTTTTCTTAACCAAATTTGGTATGACTTTCAGAACTATTCTTTTTTCTGCCCTAATTACCCTGTCTTCTCTTTTTGTTATTCCAAATAGATGTTAGCTTTTGTTAGGTGCTCTCTCTCTCCTCTCTCTCTCTTCTCTCTCTCTCTCTCTTTTTTTTTTTTTTTTTTTTTTTTTTTTTTTTTGTTTGTTTGTTTGTTGAGACGGGATCTCACTGTGTAGTTCAGGCTGGCCTCAGACTCAAGGTGATCATCATGTCTTATTCCAAGTGTTGCAATTATAGGCAAGCATCACCATTCCCAGCCAAGGCTTGTTTTTTTGTTTTGTTTTGTTTTGTTTTTTGTTTTTTTTTAAGACAGGGTCTTGCTATGTAGTTCAGGCTGGCCTTGTGCTCACTTTGTAACCCAGACTGGTCTGGAATTTGCAATGATCCTACTGCCTCAACCTCCCAAGTTCTGGGATTACAGGAGTGTACTACCACACCCAGCAAGGCTCTCATTTTTCTTCAGTATTTTTTTTTCTCTGTTTCTCAGACTTTTGAATTTCTATTGGTCTCTCTTCAAGTTCACTGCTCTCCCCCATGCTCTTCTTTTTCTTTTGCTGCACTGGGGATTGAATCCTGGACAACATGCATGTTAGGAAAGTACGCTGCTTCTGAACCACATCTCCAGACCCTTTTCTGCCATGTAAATACGTTGTTAAACTTATCTAGTGACATTTTTATTTCATTATTATGTATTTTTCAGCTTACGAATTTCTGTTTTGTTCTTATAACTCTCATTTCTTGGCTGACACTTCCTATTTTTTCATTCTTTAGGGCTATGTTTTGGGGCTGGTTGTAGATCAGTGGTAGCACACTTGCCCAGCACATATGAAGCCCTTGGTTAGAACCCCAATACCACCAGAAAACAAAAAGATAAAAGGCCTTATTTTCCTTTAATTCTTCACGTCTTTTCCATGAATATTTTGGACATACTTATAATAACTGCTTTAAAGTCTTTGCTGACTGGCTAATTTAAAATCTAGGCCATCTCGCATTTTCTTTTTATCAAAAGAGATGACATTTTCTTGTTTGTGTCTAGTAATTTTTTTTTTTTTTTTTTTGTGGCACCGGGGATTGAACTCACAACCTCGCGCCTGCCAGGCGCTTAAGTCACTGAGCCAAACTCCCGGCCCTGGTTTTTTTTTTTTGTTTTTTTTTTTTTGTTGTTTTTTTTGTTTTTTTGAGGCAGGGTCGCACTGTGTAGCTCAGGCTGGCCTTGCGCTCGCTTTGTAGCCCAAGCTGGCCTCGAACTCACAGCGCTCCTCCTACCTCAGCCTCCCGAGTGCTTGGATTAAAGGCATGCGCCACCACACCCGGCTGTGTCTAGTAATTTTTGTATATAATCAGTGGGCATTATGTACTCTAGTTCATAGAGACCCTGTGTTTTGTTATCTTCCTATAGACAGTATTGGAATTTTTTTGTTTTGTTTTGTGTAGCATTTTTTAAAAATTTAATTTTAGGTGATAGTTAAAAGACTGCCTAATCCCTGTAAATTTCTGAAAACTCAGTTTTTACATGTTATTAATGAAGATAAATAGAAACCCAGGATATCTTCCAAGCCCTACCTCTCTAGTTTTTGCTTTAGGCTTGGTCTTAAGGTCTATTAATACAGGCTTAGATGAAGTCTTATTTTAGGGTGTGACCCTTAGTAAAATCTGGCCTCTCTGCAGTCTCACCTGGCTGTTTAGAGTTAACAGTGTTAAAAATCTCTTCACTCTGGTCGTGTTGGATGTCCAGGTCCCTCATCCCTGGGCAGGGCTCTTTCCCCAGCACTGTTGAACCTGTAATAGCCATGTTCCACTGTCAACCCCATCTGTACTCTAGAAAACCTCTGGTGGTAATGGCTCACATGTACAGTCCAGCCATCACCAGCATATTTACTGAAGACTCACCTGCATTCTCTGCCCTTCGTTTGCATAACTTCTTCCTGTCCTTTCTCTGCACAGATTCTGACCACTATAGCCATTTCAAATTCTGCTCTCTGCCTCCTCAACTCAGCAAGAACACCATAATTTGTTTAGGATTAAGTTTTCTGTGTCATGGTTAGGAAATTACCCCCAAAACATGGATGATTACAGGTTCATTTAATGAGTTTCTCTCCTCTAAGGGGTAATAGTCATACCCCTATGACTTCCTAAAAAAGAAGTTGTCCACTTCCTAAAAAAGAAGTTGCCTCATATATTTTATAGCTATTTAGGGTGGCAAGGTCTAGTCTATTAACAGTTACTCCATCATGTTCAAAAGGAGAAGATGATCGTCTCTACTTTTTAATTGTGAAAGTGATTCATATTTTGTTAAAAGGGCATGGAACTACAAAAAATTAGAGTGCAGGTTCCTTCCTTCTAAAGATAGTTGGAGCTGGGCATGGTGGCACATACCTGTAATCCCAGCACTTGGGAGGCTGAGGCAGGAGGACTACTGTGAGTTTGAGGCCAGCCTAGGTGACAAAGTGAGTTCAAGGCCAACCTGGACTACAGAGCAAGACTTTGTATCAAAAAAAATTTGTTTAAATAAAATAAAAATAAAGACAGTTGCTAGTGAGAGTTTGATAACCATCTTTCTAGACATACACAAAGTAATAATTTTTCTAATAAAATATTACATACTGTGTATACTTCTTTTATTTTTAGTGCATATTAGTTTTATAAGATACTGGGTTTCAGTGTGTGTAATAACATTACTTTTTTTCTTAATATATCTTAGAATTCTTACTAAACCCATAGTATATAAATACATCATTCTTTTTCAAGTTGCATTCTACTCCATTATAGAGATATGATGTAATTTATTTGTTCATCTCTCTATGAATAAGTACTTAGTTTTTTCAGTTTTTGTTATTACAGGACTGGTATGAGCTTCCATATACTTATATCTGTGTGTATGCATATGTATGGGACTGCTTCTGTAGAGTAGAGTTGACAAGTGAAATTTCTTTGTCAGAGGATACTATTTTGTTTACTGTTTTGGCAAATACTCCCAAATTTTCCTCCAAAGTGATCAGACAAATTTATATTTCTCCCAGTAGTGTATGTCTGTTTTTTCATACTCTCCCAATACTGTGCATCAGTATTTTAAATTTCTGCTACACTGAGTAAAAAAATAAATGTGTTTCACTTTAACTGCCATTTGTTTACTAGTAGAATAAGGGATATTTCTGTATATTCTCTGTATATCTTCCTTATATATTTATGGCTTTGCCTATTTTTATAGTGAGTCATTTATTATTGATATGTTGGAGTTCTTTATCTACTATATATCATTATATTTTGCTTTATATATTGGAAATATTTCTTTTGGCTAGTAGCTTGTTTTTATAATCTTGTTTGTATTTTTTACAATGTGCAATTTAATATTTTTACAGAGACAAACTAGTCTTTTCTTGTGTGACCTCTTGGGGTTTTTTGTGATGGTTCCTTCATCCTTGTACATACCTCTATTTATTCTTGCTGTTTGCTTAATTTACTGCTCTAAAAAGGAAGTTTGTGTTAGCAAGGTGCACGATGCTTCCATTCAGATTTTCACTGTGAAGTAAGGACTACTATTTTTAACTGCTCTTACATATTCCAGAATCACCATCATTTAGAGCAAAGACTTAATGATTTGATGTTTTTGTAGATAATTTTTGTGGTATCATTCTTGTCAGTGACAGAAAAAAGGGATCTTCAGCTGCCTGAGAGTAAATTCAAATATTTCTTAACTACCAGTAAATTCAAGTAATGAGGCAAAATAATGTAAAACCTCATTCATAGTGAATGATTAGTGATTTGGGGCCGGGGGCGGGGGGGTTTTCATGTACACACACTTACCAAAGAGAAGAAGGGAAAATGAGAAGCTGTTCTTACTTCTCAAGTACAGAGAAAAACATGGTTTGCATATGTCCAGCAAAAATCTTTGGAAGATTGGAATTGCGCAGTGAGTATGGGTTGAGCAGTTGCTTAGCAGGGCGTACACACTGCGGGGTGTCCTTTGCTTTTGTGCAATTAGGGAACTTCAGAGCTGCCTGAATAGAGAATTTTGTTTTTATTTCTTATGTGCCATTTAAATTTTTTACTTTTTCCCTTTTTAATATTTGTTGTTTTAAAATTTTTCTTGAATTCTTACTTATTTGTGGTTTCTATTTTTTTCTTCTTTCATCAAAGGATTAATGAAACACCCACCTGGTCCTACCTCTGTGACTTTGGCTTTTTTTGTTTGCTTTTATTTTTTTGAGATAGGGTCTCACTCATTTTGTATTGCAGGCTTGCCTCGAACTCACTGTATGCCCCAGGTTGGTCTTGAATTCACAGTGATCCTCCTTCCTCAGCCTCCCTCATGCTAGGATCACAGGCACAAACCACCAGCCCTGGCTCCCATCTCTGTGACTTCGACTAGAAGTGATGTGAGGAGGTTGCAACTAGTGGTTTAAGAGTAGGTGGCTGATAGTTTAGGAGTTTCTAGCTGTACTTCATCACACAAGCACGATAATCAGCTTAGTCTGAGTGTTCAAAATATGGGCTAATAATCAGTCTGCATTTCCTGATTTCTTACTACTAGAATTTTGTATAGTATAATGAGTGTTCTGAGATTTTTGCCTGTTTTGCTTTTAGTGATGACCAGTACCTTCTGATGAAGATCAGCTGCAGAGTATACTAGGCAGTGAAGCCAAGGCCGAAAGCATAGGAGCCAACCAGTGAGATTCAGAGCTAGACAGGACTTACTTTGGCAAAAACAAAGTCCTTGTTTTCTCCTCTTCTCTTTTGCCTGCTCAGACACACTCATGTATTTCGTAAGCATGCTTATAATTCTGATTCTCTTCCATTTACCTTCATGCTGGGGGTATTGGAATCTGTTCACCCTCATCTTTTCTGTGTTCCAGAGCAACAGGAGAGGTTGCTGGGTCAGAGTGCCAGAAAAGCAGAAGTATGTGAATTTCATAGTTGTATGTATGAGTGTTTGTGGGGCAGGGAACTTCTAATGGAAAACACTTGTGTTGCATCGAAAACAGAACAAGGCCCGCTTAGGGTCTGTATGTGCTGTCTGTCAGTCTGTTCCCTACCAGCACTAGTCATTGTTCTCCTGGGAGTCTCAAGCATATTGTGGTTTCTTCTGCTCTTGCTATCCCCTAATCTTGCCAAAGTTTTTGTGTCATGGGTGGCCATGCACAGTTTAGGGTGAGGCCACAAGGGTGGTGACTAATGACTTTGAAGGTACACAAGCACACATGGGTTCTGGGACCTTTTAGGGGCAAGCCTGAGAAGGAGGAAAGGTCTTGAGCACAGACAGTGTGAGAAGCATGCTTAGACTCATACAGATGCTTTTTGCTTTTACAGTCCTTGCGTTTACTGCTAGCAAAGCATGTAACTGAAGAATGGAGACAAGGGAAGGCTTGCTGTTTGGGCTTGCCATTTCATTTGTAAATACTCATAAGGGATGCACCTGGGTGCCCAAGCTTGCATCTGACAGGCTGATGTCAATCAGATTGTGTGCCTAGATTCCCTTTGGGAAATACAGACGAGAAAGTGCTAATTTCCCTGAGGATATTGTCACTCTAAGATATGAAAGGACCTGTAACTTGAGCTGTTTCTTGTTTTCCCCACCAGACCCCCTGAAACTCACACTTGTTCATCATTTTAAAAAAGAAAAGAAGGAAAGAAAACAATAAAAAAGCAGCTCAGCTCACAATTTTCTGGGTCCCTAAGAGTACTTTACCAATGTGGTTTTCGCATTTCAGGTTTTTGGCTGATGAATAAGATTGAGCAGAAATGCTCTTTCCCCTGATAACAATACATTCAGATGCAGGATCAGGAGCGTGTGGATTAAAACCAGACGATGGATGATTAATACTTTTACTTATAGAGGTAGACATGGCAGCTTCCTCCATTTAAATAAAAAGGCCCTTTCTCGGTGTTTATATGTGTGCATATGCTTTATATGTGTGCATATCCCTTGAAGGTGGGAGCTGAGTTTGTAAATCAATTACAATTTCCAAATGTTTTCTTCTCTCGAAGAAGTACTAGAGGGATTGTGCTATGAAGCAGAGGTGTTGAGCATCAGCCACTACGGTGGAAGTGAGAATATGTTCTTTTTCAAACTAAATGCCTTCCTGGTTCTCTGGGTACTCCCATAACCTATATCTTTATCCACATGAACTGCTTGCTCCCATGTTGATGTGATCTCCTTAGGAGTATATTTTTTCTTTCAATCTTTGAAAGTGTCCATTTCTATCATTTCATTTTTAGATAATGATACTAAAAGAAGCTTTATTATTACAAAGATACTTTATGTTTTTTACTTCATTCATTGAAAACATGACAGAAATTTCTTGGAGTATGTAATTGGAGATTGGCAGATGTTTGTTTATTATTAAAATGTGTTTGAGGATTTATTTGTATTAGGTTCTGTGCACATTAACCCAGGCAAGTCAAGAGGCCTTCAGTTAGCCTAGACCTCTAATTTTCCCTGTGATTTAAACTTGAATACACTTTGCTGTTGGTGGAAACA
Source organism: Dasyprocta punctata (assembly GCA_004363535.1). NCBI lineage: Eukaryota > Metazoa > Chordata > Mammalia > Rodentia > Dasyproctidae > Dasyprocta > Dasyprocta punctata. Next base: position 31,776 of record RJWM01015264.1, read on the forward strand.
GAGACTTCTGCCCAAGTAAAACAGGAAATGAAAGGGGAGAAAAAAAATGAGGCTGGGACTTGTTATCTTTTTGTCTACATAAAAAAGGTTGTATTGTCTCTGTGACAAAAGTTTGAACGTAAAGTTTCTTTTATTCCAACAGAAAGCTGAGTCTGTTTTAGTGTTGCCTCTGATTTCAGGGTAAAGCTGCTCACCTCTTGGTGGATAGGCAGCAGTGAAAGAAGATTACACATAAGAGAGATGAAGGCGCTGAGGACAAAATTTACCCTTCAAAGACACATCTCCAGTGACCTACTTCCTCCACCTAAGCCCCACCTCCTAACCCCAGTCCTTTCAACTGTGAACTCATTAACGAATTAACCCACTGATGGAGTTAGCAACCTCATGGCCCAATTACCCCTGTAGACCCTATCTCTAAATATTGCTGCTTGAGGTTCAGGCCTTTAGTGCCTTCAATGCATGAGTCTTTGGGGGACATTTTAAGCCATAACAGTCACTAAACAAAATCATACAGTGTATAGCTTTTTGAGGTGATTTCTTTCACAGAGCGTAATACATTTGAGATTCATCTGTGTCAGTATAGATTCATCTATTACCGGTATTTGTTTTGCTGTTGCAAAGTAGTATTTCACTATGTAGATATACTAGTTTGTTTAGACATTCACCAGTTGATGAACATTTGGGTTGTTTTGCAGTTTTTGATAATCATGGACGTAACTACTATAAATATTTGTTTTTAGGTTTTTGTGTAAACTTAATTTTCATTTCTCTTGGATAAATATATAGGGAATGGAATGGATGATTCTTGAGTAAGTCTATGTTTAACTTTGTTAAACTGCCAGACTGTTTTCCAGAGTTCATGTACCATTTTGCATTCCAACCATTAGTATATGAGAACTGTAGTTGTTCTGTATTCTTGTCAGCACTTGGTACTGTCATGTTTGTTTATTTGTTTGTTTGAGTCATTCTGACAGATATCTCATTGTGATTTTAATTTTGAGTATCTCTAATACCTAATGATGTGAGCAGCGCTGCATGTTTTTATTAGCCGTCTGTATATCTTCTTTGGTGAAGGTCTATTCACATCCTTCTCTATTTGTTTTCTTACTGAGTCTTGCAAATTCCCTGTATATTCCAGATCCAGGTCATATGTGTGTGTATTTTATGTGAGTGTGTGTGTGTGTGTGTGTATATATGTATTATGTTTCAGATATTTTTTCTCAGTCTGGACCTTGTCTTTCACTTAAGAGACTGAGTTTTGAATGATTAAATGCTGAAAGCGAGAGATTTTAGGTTCTCTTGGTAGAGGAAAGCAAGAAAATTGAGACCTTAGTCAGCAGAAAGATGTGAAGACCACCCTTTTTGAAACTGTTTATTTAAAATAAAAGATGAGGGAAAGGGCGGCCAAGACTGTTGTGCAGACAGATGTCTGAAGCTTTTTTCAGTCCTTTCCCTTTCTTCTGTTCCCACCTGTCATACAGATTCTGAGCCCTTACCTTCACCTGCGCTTTTCACTTCCTGCCACCACTGTATACCCGTTGAAGCCTCTCCAGCTCTGACAAACTTCAACTGAACAGACAGGCCAGCTTCCAGCTTCTTACTCAGAATATGTCCCAGAGTGAATGACTTTTGATAAGCAGGCATTCCCAAAACCCTAGAGTGATAACCTCCAAGGTGTTGCCCGCTTGGAAGGATTACTTTCATCTCCAGCTGGACTCTTTTCCAAACAAGCATCAACAGAGCTTGTTGGGGGCTCTGCCACACAGGGTTCTGCTGTGAGAACAAATTGGCAGCAGCAAACAGCCCCCTGAGGCAATGGAATTCAGTTCTTAGAACATACATTAAATGTGGATGAGATATTTATTTATCATGGGACTCTTTCATGTTGTATGAAATTCTTTCCACAGATAGAGCAGCCCATTTAAGTGGAGAAGAGAAAATATATCCTGTTTCTCATTGGACAAAAGTCAAGAGAAGATGCTATGTGTAATATTGTCACTTTTTAAAAAATATTGTCACTTTTTAATTGCTGATTCTTATTGAGATTTTTTCCTTAAACAGTGCTTGCTACTGACTAGTCATTAGCTGTTTCTTTTTCTTTCTGGACATGACATGGATCACTAATCCTACATCTGATGGGCAGAGGAGGTCTGGTTTAATACTGGAGGTCTGTCCATTTCACTAGGATAATGGGGTCTGGTAAAGGCTCTCTGGCTTCTGACCCCAGTAGCAGTGATGTGTACAGAGAAGAATTTCTGACCCTTCACTAATCTCAGTTATTTGAAGGCTTTTTTGTAAACAAAGCAGCAGCCTTTAGGCAGATTTAAAACTTTTCTTTTTCCACTTGGGGAGGTACAGTTTTCTCTTTTTACTGAGGACAAATCAGTTGAAGATAAAACTAATGTGGAATAATAGTGAGGGGTTAAAAACAAGTTCTGTAATAAATCTGCAAATGTGGAATCTAAGGGAAATGATCCCATCTGGAAAACCCTACCAGGGGTGCCGTGGCTGGTTCGTGTAGCAATGTGGATTGAGAAATGTAAAAAGACCGTCTAGTCTTGAAAGATGACAGGCTCCTTAATTGATGTCCATTTCAGCTGGTGCGGTGCCAGCTTATGTTGGCTTCAGTCCAGCGTTCCTGTAATTTGGGAGCCAGGTGTGAAGCATTTTTGTTGCATCTTGTTCTCCAGCATCTTTAGAATCCTCACGTATCTCACTTAAGGCAGCAGCACTCTGTAGGAAACAGATATACAGGTAGAAGTAGAAGGAAACATTGATCCTGGATTATGGATAATAAAAAAGAAAAAATCTTATTTAATACTCAAGTAAAGTCTGGGACTGAGAGTTGGGGAAAGTATATTTAGCAGCCATAGTAGAAGCTGTAACTATTAAGTATCCTAATTAGACTGTTGCTCATTTGTGATTTTTTTTTTTTAACAGTGTCTTGCTATGTTCAAGCTGGCCTTAAACTTACTATGTAGCCCAGGCTAGTTTTGAACTTGTGGCAATCCTCCTGCCTAAGCGTCCCAAGTGGTGGGATTATAGGCATGTACTACCATGCTCAACTTGTGACTTTTTTCTTTTTTCTTTTTTTAAAAATTTTTTTGTACGAAGGATCAAACTCATGACCTCATGGTTGCCAGGCAGCCACTGCCCCTGAGCTGTATCCCTGGCCACTTGTGATTTTTTTAAAAAAACATGTTTGTGTTAGACACGTACACAGAAATGTTTCATGTTTTATCTTTGACTTGGGAACAACATAAAAAGTAAAATATAAAAAACATCTCAAGAAGGCCATCGGAGTTAAATCTCATCACTTCTATAGCATCTAAGGGCCAAAGGAACATAAATAAGCATCTGCAAGACTAACTACCCCTGACTGGATGGCAATATAGCTCTACTTTTTGAAGGTATTGATGAGCAGAGTAGAGAATATTAATAGTATCTGTCTAACACATTGATATTAGACCCTTAACCATGAATTCAATAGGCCAAAAAAGATGTTCTTCCCAAAACTCAACCTGTATCCTTTCTAGCTCTAAGGCAGAAAGGAACAGGCAGTTCTACCTGTCAGAATCCTCCCTATAGGACAATTGAAGTTTTAATTTAAGTGTTGGTGTTGATGCTTTACCACTGACTTACCTTTTGATATAAGGAAAGTTTTAGCCTTACAGGACTAAGAGGAGTCAGTTTTCTTTGCTAAGGAATCAGATCCATTGACTAACAATTCAGAGTCCTTTGTTGTTTCTTCTTTTCAGTCTGACTTTCCATGCAAACAGAGCTGTAGATACTCTTCTGTCTTAAGAATCAGACCACAATGTCTAGGAATGTCTACAAGCCTGCCTAGGTTACTTTTTGCTCTAAATATGCCAGGGTCACAGAGAAGCCCTTGGTTCACTGGTGGCTTTTTATCTGTACTCCCTTGTCTTGCTAATCAGAAGTTACAAAAAGCCTGTATCAGATGGTTTAAGAGGGAGAAAAACTAGGAAGAAAAGGTTTCCTCTAATTAGTCCTATTGTTTAAAACATATTCGTTCTATTTTTTATTGTGTTAAAAATATATCACTAGCCAGGTGTGGTGGCACACGCCTTTAATCCCAACGCTTGGGAGGCTGAGGTAGATGGAGTGTTGTGAGTTCAAGGCTGGCCTGGGCTACAACGTGAGCACAAGGCCCGCCTGAGCTACATAGTGCGACCCTGCCTCAAAAAACTAGGGATGGGAGTTTGGCTCAGTGGCTTAAGCGCCTGTCTGGCAGACATGAGGCTGTGAGCTTGATTCTTGGTGTCACTAAAAAAAAAAACAAACAAACAAACAAACAAACAAAATATATATATATATATATATATATATATATATATATATATATCTCACTAAATTTTCCATTTTTAAAATGTGTTTCTGTACCATTGAGTACATCGTTGTGCAGTCATCAGCACTATTCATCTCCAGAACTTTTTTTTCATGATCCCTAACTGAAACTCTATACCCATTAAATATAATCCCCCGTTTCCTCTCCCCTCAGTCCTTGGTGCAACCATCATTGTCTTTTCTGTCTCTATGGATTTGATACTCTATGAAGCTGTCAAAAGTGGAGTCATGTAGTGAGGTGTGGTAGTGCATGCCTTTAATCCCAGCACTCAGGAGGCTGAGGCAGGAGGATCGTTGTGAGTTTGAGACCAACCTGGGCTACAAAGTGAGTTCAAGGCCAGCCTGAACTTCATAGTGAGACCCTGTCTCGAAAAACAGGGCTGGGGATTTAGCTCAGTGGCATAAGTACCTGTCTGGCAGGCATGAGGTTGTGAGTTTGATTCCCCTGTACCAAAAAAAAAAAAAAAAAGTGCTGGGATTAAAGGCGTGCACCACCATGACCGGCTCTTCTGGGGTTTTATTTGTATTTTTGTTTTGTTTGAGCCTTCCTTATAAGTGTGAAGTGATTTTGATTTTCTCTTTATGGTTTTGATTTTGCTTTTCTCTAATGACTAGTGATGTTGAGCATCTTCTTGTGTGTGTGTGTGTGTGTGTGTGTGTGTGGTGCTGGGAATTAAATTCATGGTCTTGTACATGCTTGACATGTTCATGTTGTACATATTTTTAAAAGATAATTTCAGCTTTCTCAGTTGGTAGACCTTGGAACGCCAGAGCATTAACTTTTCTTTTGAGGCAGAGGCAGGGTAAAATTTAAAGAAAATAAGAAGTGTCTAACCTCTGGACTCTGATTCTGATTCTGCAATAGGTGACTTGTGTGGTCTTAGGCAATTCATATAACCTCTTTGAGCTCCTGTATTTTCTTCAGTAAAACAAAGGAACCTATAAGTGCCCTACCCAATTTAAAAAACTGTTTGTAAGAATAAAAGGAGGTCAGGACTGTGAAAGTACCTTGTAAATGTTTTATGAAAGTACAATATAGATATTACCATCTTGGACCATTAAGTCCACTATTGCTGAAATTCCTCATCAAACCCCAGACTGTGGACAAATCTACAATCTTTTGCTACAAGTTTCTTTAGTAGGTAAGGGGAATAGGGCATGAGTGATATACTTAGTCATAGCTCTTCATCTCCCAGCATGTGGAACCATCTGACCTCAGGCCCGGATCAAGTCCTTGACATGGCTTTCCCATCACAGAGTCTGGCCAGCTTTGTTTAGGTGTGTGGATACATTGGTTCCATTGCTCACACTTAAATCAGTATATTATGTGACCTAACAAATATTTACTTTGATGTACCAGCCACTGACATTTATGCTTTTCACATACCTCACCAGGTTTTAACTGATTACATTTGTGCATTACTTCTGTCCATTTGGAATTTTGAGCTTCCACATACATTATTTTGTTTCATTTAATCATATCTTCTGGACTATTTCTGCTGTCATTTCTTTGCTTCAGAAAAGAGGAGTATTTGGGGAAAGAGATAACCACTGAGTGACTGAAGGACGTTGAAACATACTTAAGATGTAGAATGAGCCTATTTTGCCTCAGGGACAGTTGCAGAAAGTTACAATATATACTGGTTCAAACTTCAGGTTGAATAGTGCCCTCCATAACTATTCTAGTCACCACACAGTACCTTACTTGAATTTAAAATGGGTCATCAGGAATGAGTTTTTCTCTGTAGGGCTGCTGGTCCAAAGGTAGGTTGTCTGCACTTTTTCTTTAGAAAAGTTTGGAGGAAAGTGGAGAGATTTCAACAAGACTTTGTCTCTTAGGGGCTTTCTTGTTTTTGTTTTTGTTTTTTGGCACCGGGGATCGAACTCTCAACCTCGTGCTTGCCAGACAGGCGCTTAAGCCACTGAGCCAAACTCCCGGCCCTTCTTTTTTTTATGTATAATAAGCATAGTGCTCTTGATGCAACTTTGCTATGCAAGTTATTACAATATTTTTCATTTTTGTTCAGAGAACCAGAGGTGCTGTTAGGTAAACTGGGAGCTGCCACCAAAGGAGGAAACAATTATCTCCTGTGCTTTTTAGTTCTAGAGCTTTACTGGATTTGGTTCAAGAGGGATACTGATTTTTGAAATCTCTGAAGATCTCTTAATTCTTCTCTTTCTCTTGCTCTGACCCTCTGAATTTTTCTAAAGGTCTATTTCTGGAAACACAAGATGAGAAGCCTCTAATTTTCTGAGCTTAGACATACTCGATGATGATGATGATGATGATAATTACAACTATGAAATTATGTACTCACCACATACCAGCCACCGTGCTAAGCACCATGCATAGATCATTTCCTATTTCTTTTCCTTTATTTCCTTTTTTTAAATGGTACTGGGAATTAAATCCAAGACCTCACACAAGGTAAGTATATATTCTATCACTGAGCTGTATCCCCCCAATGCAGATTTTTTCCTTTTATCTTCACAGTAACCCTGGAAAATGTTGCATTATTATACTCAGTTATAGAATGACAAATCTAAAGCTCATAGGATGACTCACCTAAAGTCACACTTTTATTAAGTAAAGATATTAATATCTACATGTATTAATAAAGGTGTTTTTCCATTGGAGATGAGGGATCGGTTTTTTTTTTTCTTCGTTTTGTTTTGTTTTGTTGACACTGGGGATTGAGTCCAGGGCCTTGTGCTTACTAGGCAAGCACTGTCCCACTGAGATACATCTCCAGCCACCTTTTTTACTTTTTAATTTTTTTTTTAGGTACCAGGGTTCGAACTTACAACCTCATACTTGCCAGGCAGGCACTTGTGCTGCTGAGCTATATTCCTGGTCCCTTTTTATTTCTAAATAGGTACTCCCTAAGTTGTCTAGGCTGACCTCAAACTTAATCTTCCTGCCAAGTAAATAGAGGTACAGGTATGCTCCACTGTGCCCAGAATGTTTTGGGGTTTTTTTGTTGTTGTTGTTTTGTTTTTTTGTACTGGGGCTTGAACTCACAACCTCGTGCCTGCCACTGAGCTAAATCCTCGGCCCAGAATGTAATTTTTTCAATAAACAAAAACTAGTTTTTGGGCCAGGGATATAACTCAGTGGCACAGTACCTGCCTGGTAAGTGCAAGATCCTGAGTTAAATTTCTAGCACTGCCCCCCCCAAAAAAAAATTGAGGCTAGATGTGGTGGCGCACACCTGTAATCTCAGCACTCAGGAGGCATAGACAGGCGGAGCCTTGTGAGTTTGAGGCCAGCCTGGACTGCAAAGTGAGTTCAAGACCCCCTGAACTGCGTAGTGAGACCCTGTCTGAAAAACACAAAAAATAAAATAAGGAATTCCCATGAATAAAGTTCCATGGAATCAGCCCATATTTAATATGCTAAGAGAAAATAATTGTCATTCCGAGAAAACGGTCTTTTAAAGCATAGGTGACACAAAAAACAAAAATAGATGTCTACACAGAGACCTATACATGAATGTTCAGGCAGTTTTGTAGTTATTTGGTTGGGTTTTTTTGGTGGCACCAGAGATCGAACTCACAGCCTCACGCCTGTCAGGCAGGTGCTTAAGCTCCTGAGCCAAACTCCTGGCCTGAGTTTTTTGAGACAGAGTCACACTAGGTAGTTGAGGCCGGCCTTGCACTCACGTTATAGCCCAAGCCAGTCAAACTCACAACGCTTCTCCTACCTCAGCCTCCTGAGTGCTGGGATTAAAGGCATGCACCACCACACCCGGCTTTGTTTTTGTTTTTTAAATGAGACAGGATCTTGCTAGTATTTCAGACTAGCCTTAACTCACTATGTAGCCTAGGCTGACCTGAAACTCACAGTGACCCTCCTGCCTCAGCCTCCCAAGTGCTGGTGTTGCAGGCTTGCACCACCACACCCAGCCTCAAGCAGCTTTATGTATTATTTATTTAGTACTGGGAATCAAACTCAGCACCTTGATTTTGCCAGGCAGGCACTCCTGCCACTGAGCTATATTCCCGGCCCAGCTTTACTTTTAATAACCAAAAACTTGGAGTTTATGTCTATCAGTAGATGAATGGATAAACAAGCTCTACTGTATCCCTACATGGGATACTACTCAGCAATCAAAAGGAATGTGCTATTGAGAGAATCTCAAAAATCATTATGTTGAGTGAAAGAAATCAGGCAAAAAAGAGTATTGTGTGATTCCATTTAATATAAAATTTTAGAAAATTCTAACTAATGTATAGTGACATAAATCAGTATATCAAGTAGTTGCTTGGAAATGGAAGTAGAGGAGGAATAGATTACAAAAGGAATAAGGAAATCTTTGGAGGTGATCAGTTGGTTCATTATCTTGCTTGTGGTAGTGGTTTCTCAGTTTTATGTATGTCCAAACTGATGAATTTTAAACTTTATGCAGTTTTAGTATACCTCAGTTATACCTCAGTAAAATGCAAGGAAAAGAGAATATTTTAAAAAACCTTTGGCTGGCCGGGGATTTAGCTCAGTGGTGTAAGCACCTGCCTGGCAAGCGTGAGGTTGTGAGTTCAATTCCCGGTACCAAAAAAAAAAAAAACTTTGGCTTAAAAAACTATCTTTTGGGGCCAGGGATTTAGCTCAGTGGCATAAGTGCCTACCTGGCAAGTGCAAGGTTGTGAGTTCGATCCCCAGTACAAAAAAAAAAAAAAAAAACAAAAACTATCTTTTATTATTTACTAACTATAAAATACAAGTAAAGACATTTTAATCTCCTTATTTCATTTTTTAGATATCCTATCAAAATCACTTCTTCACTAGGATCAAATCTAGGGTGCTTTACCAGTGAATGACTTCCCAGCCCTTTTTATTTTTGGGACAGAGTCTAGGTTGCTTTAGCTATTCCTGAACTTGTGATCCGCCTTCCTCATCCTCCTGAGTAAGTGGGATTGTAGGCCTGCCACCATAGCTGACTGAACTCACCCTTCTAAAGTATACAATTCAGGGCCAGAGATTTAGCTCAGTGGCTCAAGCACTTGCCTGGTAAGTGTGAGGTTGTGAGTTTGATCCCTGGTACCAAATAAACAAGTAAATATAAATAAAGCTCACAATTCAGTAGTTTTTGTATGTAGAATAAAGCAGTAGTGACCATTGTTTTAATTCTGGAACATTTTTATCGCCTCAAAAATAAATAAAACTTAACAATACCTGTAGTCCCATCCACTCAGGAAACTGAAGTGGGAGGATCACGTGAGCTTAGGAGTTTGAGACCAGCCTGGGCAATGTAGAGATATACCGTCTTAAAAGAAAACAGTAATTGCCACCTCATCCTCCCTTATCTCCTGGCAACTGCTGATCAACTTTCAGTCTCTCTGGATGTGCCTATTGTGGACATTTCATACAGATAGAATACTATAATTCTGTGACCTTTTTGTCTGGCTTCTTTTACTTTGCGTAATGCTTTCAAGGTTCATAATATTGTAGTATGTATCAGTTCTTCATTTATTTTTATGGCTGAATAATATTCTCTTGTATGGATTTCACTTACATATCTGTTCATCAGTTCTTGGACATTGAGTTGTTTCCACTTTCTGGCTATTTTGAATAATATTTTTATGAACATCTATCTACAAGTTTTTTGTGTGGACATGTTTTTATTAAGTGTTCAGTTTTTCCACATCTTCATCAACACTTTTTTTTCTGTACTGTTGATTGAACCCAAGGTCTTCACACTGAGTTACATAACCAGCCTGCTTTTCTTTTTTTTTTTTTCTTTTTCTTTTCTTTTCTTTTTTTTCTTTTCCTTTCCTTTCCTTTCCTTTTCTTTTCTTTCTCTGTTTTTGTTTGTTTTGTTATGTGCAGTAGGGTTTTACTAAACTCCCTAGGCAGAGCTCAAATTTGGGATTTCTCTTGCCTTAGCCTCCCAAAGTGCTGGGATTACAGGCAAGTGCCACCACACCCAGATAACACTTGTTTTTATGTCTTTTTATTATAATCGTCCTCATGGGTTATATGTTGTGGTTTTGATTTGCATTTCTTAATAACTAATGATGTTGAGTGTCTTCTTGTGCTTACTGGCCATTTGATATCTTCTTTGGAGAACCATGTATTCATATAGTTTACCCATTTTTGAAATTGGGTTGTGTTTTATTGTTGAGTTATAGGTATTCTTCGTTTATCCCAAATATAAGTCTCTTATAGATATATTATTTGCAAATATTTTATCCCATTCTGTGTTGGCTATCTTTTTTACTTTCTTGAAGTTTTTAATTTGATGAAGTCAAATTAATGTTTCTTTTGTTATCTGTGCTTTAATATGCTAAAGACATTTTTAAACAGTCAAAAGTGGGAAGATTAAAACATTCTTGAGGAAGTTCTACCCAAAGTACATATTTCAAGAAAACTATCCCATATGCAAAAATAAGTGGTGAGCAATAATAATTATAAAATTGAGTCAAGGGCTGGGTATTTAGCTCAGTGGTATAAGCGCCTGCCTGGCAAGCACAAGGTCGTGAATTCAATCCCCGGTCCAGAAAAAATATAAATAAAATAAAATTGAGTCAGATTAATTACAAAAATGTTGAGAGGACCCTTAGAAGACATCAGGGTCGCCTACCTAATGAATAATGGTCCTCTAATTGGCACAGTGGTACATGCCTGAAATTCCGGCTACTTGAGAATCTGAAGCAGGAGTATCATAAATTTGAGTCCAGCCTGGGCAACTTAACAAGACTTTATCTCAACGTAAAAATGGGGATGACATACCTCAATAGTAGGGTTATTGCCTAGCATGTACAGGGCTCTAGGTTCAAGCCTCAGTACACAAAAACAAAAAAGGAAAAAGAAAAAGAATGGTCCTTCAGTATTGTAGCCTCCAGATCATTCCTGGAGTTTTCTCTGTCATAAAACATTCGTTAAAATGTTCCTTCTCAAACTTAACACAGTCCGACAGTCTGCCTTTGTGTAAATCTCATATATTGATTTTTAGAAAGGGTTTCTCAGAATCACAGACTATTTCCTTTCTACCTCTTTTATCTGTCAAGATAGTGTCTCATTCTATAGTTCAGGTTGGCCTTGAACTCACTATGTAGCCTAGGCTGGCCTTCTGGTCTTGAACTCATGGCAGTCCTCCTGAATGCTGGGATTACAGGTGTGCACCACTATGCCCAGTTAAATTTTCTTTTCTTGAAGCTAAACAAACATTTTACCAGTGCACTCAGATAGGTTGTTGACCAGTGCTGTAAAACCTGTGTGTGTGTGTGGTGCTGGACATTGAACCCATGGCCTCATGCATCCTAGGCAAGCACTATACCACTGAACTATGTCTGCAGCCCAAAGCATTCTGTTTCTGTATCATCCTATACAGTTGCCATTAACATTCTGTGACTACTGAATACTAGAAATGTGGCTTATCCAACTGATAAAGAGAAATTTTAATTTAAATTTAGATATCCACTTGTGACTAATTCAGCGGACAGGGCCAGTGATGTAACTCAGCAGCACAGTGCCTGGGCAAGCTCGAGGCCCTAGGTTCCATTCCCAATACAAAAAAAAAAAAAAAAAAATTCAACTGACATACAAAAAAATAATTTAAATTAGGTGGAAATATTACGTATTGCTTGTACCTACTGAATGAAATGCTGTGGTTTTAAATCATCATGCTGGCCAAACTCCTTTTTCACTGGTTTTTGTGCCACCAAGACCAGTAGCATCAGATCCATCTGGGCATCTGGACTGTTTCAGGTCTACCTGAGACCTGTGAGTTTCAAGGGTAGAGCGCAGCAATCTGGTTCAACAGGGTTCCATATGATTCCAGTGCACTAACACTGGAAAGCCAGTTCAGGCTCTTCAAGCCTGTGCTAAAGACATTGCTTAGACATGGTCAGATGTGCATGAATTTTACCTGATGAGTTTCAGTGGCTTCAAAAAGTTTGAGTACTAGGAGAGAAAAAATTTAACTGCTCTTGTTTAGATAACACATTATATATTATAAATATAGTGTGGTTCTAGAGAAATTTTTTAAAATAGTGTCAGCTACGGTTAAAAAGTAGTAAACAGGAACTTTCTACTAAAATCTCACACATACCTTTATAGTTCTAGAATTAGAACCCTGGGCTCTTGATGGTCAGCCAGCTATACTTTCTATCTACCAGGCTTTCGTGAAAGACGCCCAACTATGTGACTTAGTGTCTCCCAGCGGAGAAAAATATGTTTCTTTGGCATGCATTTTACCCTGTCCCCTTTGGGGGGCGTTCATGCCTATGTTTCCATTATTTTTCCATTGTTAGGGTGCCTCTGTAGACATACTCAATGCCCTGGGAGTATCTCCCCTTTGTAAGGTTTAACAGACTTCGCATGTGTAGTTAGCTTCTTTTACTATTTTTGTCCTCATTTGCTCGAAACCTAGTAAAGGAGCTAGCTTATTCTTTTTCTGGCCTTGAGCCAGATGTCATAACTTCAGGCAGTGCCACGCTGCATATCTCCAGCAGTTTGAAATGGAGAACAAGTTAGAGATAAGATCAGCAGCTTTAGGTGATGGCATTGTTTCAAATAAACCATGCATGACCCAAAGCTTCCACTTCAAATGGGGAATGAAATTGCTTCATCTTTGACAGCTTGCTCCATGAAAGAAATTTATCTTCACTTAATTGCTTTAGATCCCAGGAGGCTACACACAGTAATTTCTAGAAGATAATTATATCAAATTTTAAAAATATATGACTGTGGATGTGAATATGCAACCAAAGTGGACAGAGAGGGAGAAGGGTAGAGGAGACTAACAGTTCTGTTGAACTTGCTGGTAGTTTTCTGTTCTTATTCCAGGAGTCAATCCCCTTGGGTCCTAGACCACTTACTCTTGGAATCTACTGATTGAGATACAGGGTTGTTGGTATAGTCCTGTGCTGCTAGGGTTAAAGCATGTGGTTACTACTCCTATAGCAGGGTAGCATTTGCTCAGACTCCCAAAGCAGCGAGGGGTCAGGCTGGCTGACTGGCTGGCTTCCTGCTGCATGTCTTCATCTAGTCTGGCTGGGCACAGTCTGTCTACACTGTGGGCCAGACCCAATGGGGGTTCTGGTCAGTGACAGCTAAAAATCAGCAAACTTGTTGATTTTAAAACACGACTATTTAGACATTAAGTATAAACTTCCTGTAGATGGGAAGAGACTTCTTAATCTAGGCATGTTTGAATTTTCTGTTCTCTTTTCCTTGCCCTTTATATTTGAAAGAGTCTAAACTTCCATTCTCTTGTTTTCACTAGTTTCAGTCATTACCTGCTTTTACCTCACATTTTTTTCTCATTTTTGAAATTCCAAGGTTTTTTTCCCATGCTACCTGCTAAATAATTGTATTTCCAAGTTGTAATATAACAAGCCCTAGAATGTCTACATGTCTTTCCCACATATGAACACAGTTCTCCAGGGTAATCTCTCACCACTCTTTGTTGCATCTTCAAGACTGCACACTGAACTTCAGACTGTAAACTCCAAGAAACTTCTCTGACATCCTCAAGTGTGTACTGTATTTCTTTGTATCTTTCTCATGAGGGCATGTAAGAGCCAGTGAGGCTAGCTGAGCAACTGAGTTTATAGGCACTCCTGCCCTAAACACAAAAGAGATCTGATTGGAGATGCAGGGGACTTTAACATTCTTTACTAAGATCAGTGAATACCTAAGCCTGTGTGGGGTTGGGGTGAGCCAAAATTAATCATGGTGGTCTGACTCAAGCAATGGATTCAAAAAGCCGGAGACTTCCATTTTCCATCAGGTTCTATCCAGGTCAGGTCCCCTGCTCACAGCGGTCATTCTCCAGGTGTCCCTTGTCCCTTCATTCTCATTTATTTAGGTTCAGCCACACACTTGTTCAGAGGGGCGTGTTGCCTTTTCCTTTAAAGAAACTTGACAACTGTAATGAGTAAGCCAATTTGCATTTGAAAAAGGTCACACTAGTATGCCTCTGAGGGAAAGCTACAGCAAGCACTGTCACGTCATTTCTTGGAGTCACATCAAGGGGTTTTTGAAGGAATTACACTTGCTCACATCTAAAACATGAGCACCTGAGTAGCAGCCTGGAGGGGTCAGGAGGGTCAGGGTGTTTGTTCTACATATGTCTTTTGGCTGAGAAAACATTTGTGTGTATCAATACCACCTCTGGAGTAGCTCTGGGTCCCCTCTCTGTACCTGATCGTAGAACCTTAAGAGAAGTTGCCTCATCCTGAGATGAAATACATAGATCTTAAAGGTGTCTAGGGCTGTAAGGCAGGTGAAATAGGGCCAGTACATTGTCCATCACCCAACCATTGGGGATTTAACTACCAATGCTGAGAGATACCAGTTCTTCCTTAGAAGTTAAATCACCTGCCATATTATTTTAACTAACTTTCCATCCCTTATCATGAATCTCCTAATTCCTCAAGTTGATAGTTGTCTTACTTTGACAGCTTTGTTTTACTACACCAAGAAGTTTCCCATAATCAACCACAGTGATTCAGGCCGTTTGTTTTAGGTTGGTCTTCTCCCAAAAGCAGAACATGCCTGTTTCTCCTACTGTTTTACTTAATGAAAAGAACATACCCAACTTACATTGGGTACCTATGATTATCAAAAAGGATAGTTGAATTTATAGTGTGTTTAGACCAGAAATTCAAAAAAGGGCCTGGCCTTTTCAGAACTCAAGTCATCTTTGGTGTGTGTGTGTGTGTGTGTGTGTGTGTATTCCATGAATTCAGCTATTCGGGTTTATTTTATTAAAATTTGCCCTAATGCTGTCTGCCTTACTCAAGACAGAGACAGTTAGTTTTGAACATATATGTCTGCTCTTCTGGGAAGAAGATCATCAAACTCAAAGTCCAAATAGAGAATTGCAGACTTTTTAGGGATTTAGGGTCACATCAGGAATAAACTAGAAGAAAGTGTTTTGGCATAGCTATTGAGAAGATATGAAATAAATCAGATAAGAATGAAGATAGAGTTTGCTTCTCTTTCTTAGAGCTTACTCTGTAGCTGAAGTCACTATCCACACTTGTCTATTTAAAATTAAATTAAATTAAATTTAGTTTGCAGTCACACTAACCACATTCCAAGTGATCAGTCACCATGTGAAACTGAAGGCTACTATATTGTCAAGCATAGGTATAGAACATTTCTATCAGTGCAAAAGTTTCTCTTGGGATAGCTCTGTTTTGTGATAAGGTCAAGAAATATGACTCAGTTGTTAAGTAAAACAATTATTATTTCTTAATTAAAAATAAAACTTTTAGCCGGGCATGGTGCGACACACCTTTAATCTCAGCACTTTGGAGGCTGAAAATTAGGAGGATCGTTGTGAGTTTGAGACAAACCTGGGCTACAAAGTGAGTTCAAGGCCAGTCTGAACTGCGTAGGGAGACCCTGTCTCAAAAAATAGGGCCAGGTAGCTGGGCGTGGTGGTGCACGCCTTTAATCCCAGCACTTGGGAGGCTGAGGTAGGCGGAGCGTTGTGAGTTCGAGGCCGGCTTGGGCTACAACGCGAGTGCAAGCCTGGCCTGGGCTACATAGTGTGACCCTGCCTCAAAAAACCAGGGCTGGGAGTTTGGCTCAGTGCCTTAGGCACCTGCTCTGGCAGGCATGAGGTTGTGAGTTCAATGCCCGGTGCCGCAAAAAAAAAAAAAAAAAAAAAATAGGGCCAGGGATTTAGCTCAGTGGCCTGAGCGCCTGCCTGCCAGGCACGAGGTTGTGAGTTCGATCCCAAGTACCAAAAAATGAATAAAAATAATAAATAAATAAAACTTTTTAGTTAGGTGTTGTGGTACATGCCTGTAATTCCAGCTACTCACGAGGCTGATGCAGGAGGATCTCAAATTGGAGGCCAATTTGGGCAATTTAGTTAGCTCCTGTCTCAAAATAAAAAAAAAGGTCTGAGGATATAGTTTATGACTCCCTGGGTTCAATTCCCAGTATTACAAGTGAACAGAATGGAATAGATCAGATCAGATCAGAGTAATGACAGGGAAGATATGGAGAGGGATAGTGAAATTTGAATGGCTAAAATCGTTAAGAATGAATCAGCATCTCAGGAGGTGGACTTCAAAGTGAAAAATTAAGAGCCGGGAGTGGTGGCACACACCTTTAATCCCAGCACTTGGGAGACTGAGGTAGGAGGAGCATTGTGAGTT